>CAMPET010000033.1:144880-185577 GCA_946803715.1 Beroe ovata | reverse complement strand
TGTGTGTGTCTGTGTGTGTGTGTGTCTATTGTCTGTGTTTCAATGTACTGTGTGTACTGCGTGTGTATGTAACCGTGTATGTATTCATGGAAATAGTGTGAAAGTGTCATGGATAAGAAATCCGGGCATCACTCAGTTACCGTAACAGTTATCTCTGCAGCTACAATTGGAGGAACACGGTATAGTGACAGCGCTGGTGGAACTCATGAAGGATGTGGATCCCGAGGAGGGTCTGTGTCATCTGATACTGGAGACACTGGCGTGTGTCATGTCGGCGTCCAACGTGGACTTCTCCTGGCTATACACACTCGGTATATCTCTTGACACCACTATCTTAACTATTCGTAACATTATATTCCTGACACCATTTCGTTGACATCAGTTTCCTGACACCACTTTCTTGATCTTCACGCTACACTCCCTTGACACCACTCTCTTAACACCACATTCTCTTGACACCACTCCCCTGACACCACTCTCTTGACACAACACACTCTCTTGACACCTTTTTTCACAGGAGTTCACGAACAGCTGAGTCTTCTCCTCCTGAAACTGGGTGTCAGTTGTAGCATCGCAGAAGAGACCTCCCTAGCCGGGATAAAATGCTTGTCTTCTCTTATGAATTACGTTACGGGTGTGGTCAAAACTGCACTTCAGGTAGGCTCAGCATCTGTTAATCACAAAACTGTATTAGCCAGTGTCATCATATATCTTGACACCGCCTTCGTTACACCACAGAGTAAAAACAAGAGTGCGGGAGAGGAAGTTCTACGACGGACACAGTGTGTTGTCAACACGTGTGGCGTCTTGTTAGTGTGGTATCACTTGACACCAGCCACCACCACGCTGTTGTCCATAACACAGCTCTACGGTGGTCAGTACAAGGATTTCTTGACGCCATATAATGTCGTAAGTGTTAATGGAACCAATGATCGTGCGTATCAAATCGGGAGTTTTGGATAGGTCGATTCTAATCTCAAAATTCCAGGATATCTTGATTGAATCTCTCAAAAATACGAATGAGGTCCGAGTGAAAACAACGTTAAAGATCCTGAAACGGATTGTGAGCTTCTTTTCGATTTCACTTCGACTTTATTGTGGTAAATGAGCCATAAACCGACTTCATAGCAAACCCAAATCCATTTTCTTCTTTCTAGTTGAGCACTGACCCTGATCTGATTGAGATGATGATACAGTCAACTAGAGAGCAGTTGAACAGATCAGTCATAGCTGTCAAGGCAAATAGCCCCACGTAAGTTCATTCTTATAGCTACAGACAACGGTAAATTCTTGTTCATTGAAATTTGGCGGTTAAGAGTTATGGCATATGTGCCAATTGTCGCTAACAATGCTTTTCGAAGTGTTGTAAGGCGCAGAAACATAAAAATGTGGAAGTTGAAAGTTTGCGCAACTAGTATATATTTTACGCGCGCCTCGGCCCGAGTCTCCAGCATGTCAGGCTGATGCGCGCCACGACGAATTCTCACTTAATCGATCACTGTATTCGAGAATAGAGTTGAGAGTATGAATATGAAATGCTACGTACGCACCAAGGCTATAGTACTTGATTATCTGGGGAATGGGGATACTAGAACGCTGATCATTATGCAAGCCTGTCCTAGAAATATAAACAATTGAAAAATTACTCCCTACCCTCGCTGGCGGAACTTCATCCTATATCATGTCAACTATTCCTGCGCTGCGTGACCTAAATACTCTGCGCTGCGCGTCGCGTCTCCTTTCTACGACTTTTCAGTTTACTATAAATACAAGTAGAATAGGGGCGCGCAACGTGTGCACACATCAAGGCAGAATTATATTTTATAATTGCGCGCGCAAAACGAAATTTTTGACAGGGCCTAATGGCCTATCATCAATCGACAAATACTTAACAGAATTTCTTATTCAGGTTGGTGCATCTAGCAGAAGAAGTTTCTAAACTCATATTGAAGAGTGGATAGTGAATTTCTTCTACCAGTTTTTCGTAGCGGATTTTATTTGATTTCCTCTGACAGAAAATATGCTGTATCACCTTCACAATGTGTTGTTGATATGGTTGTAAATGTGAATAAGTGTAAAGAATTGATAATGGTTCTTTGGATCATTCCAAATTTTCAAATGGTATGACTTCAATAAATGGATTTATATTTCAGATGCAAATGACCTGTGTTTCAATTATTGGATAAGGGGGATAAAGAAGTAATAAAATCTATGTTATGCTATATCTGAAGTATTAAGGACAAACTGGTTACATCTCAACTTGATCTAGAGACATGTATCACAGATAGCATCATCAATGACTTTTAAGATATCCTCAATTACAAAATTTCCACATATCTCTTGCCTATCCAACACTTCATCTTGTACCTTCATTTTCATGACATCCTTCATTGAGAAGCAGTTTCCAGTTGCCGAAATCTCCCTTACAGAGTATGACTTGGCTCCTGTCAACAAGATTTTGAGTTTAGTTGCCAACCCTTTCATTTCCAGTGTTTGGAACTTTCCGGTTTTCTCTATGTATATCTCATCTCCCACAATGTATTGTATTGTCTGTATTCCTCTGGTTTTCTTCTGCCAGTCTATTATTACTTCCTCAAGGACACACATACCATTAAAGGCTATTTCTATCCAAGAATTTTTTTCTCTGCTGGTCCAGGAAGTATCCATTCTCCCATCTACCAGATTCATTGCTTGATCATTATTAACATTTGTTGTCACCGGTCTTAATAAAGTAACAATGCGAGAAGTGAAGTAAGCTTTTCCATTTACTTTTATTTCACTTATCACAATTTGGTCAAGTGATGTTCTCAGTTCAAATCTGATTTTGGAGGTGATTCCATCCCATCCTGGTATGGCTGACAACTTTTTACTGGTGTCTGTATCATCAGCTTGACTTCTTACTTCCACAAATGCATCATTGATCATTGCAAGAATGCTGTAATTAATTTCTGCTTTACCAGATTTTGAAGGCCAAGCGATAGACATTTCATCAATGGAATAGGTTCCAGTCAAATCAATTTCAATCCATGCACTGTCTGTAAGATTTGTGCTCCATTTCCGGCCTCCTCTTGTAAGAACATAGGCACTGTTTGCTGATGGACCACAACTTGTGACTGGTTTCAACCATGCAATGTCTTCTATCGGCCTATTTATGAAATTTTCCACATGAGGCAGCATATTCAATTGTACACTATTCTCATCTATCACCTGTGGAGATGTTATCCCATCTAGCTCTTGATACAGACCATAGTTCTGTGGGCAGACATCTATTGCACTTTCAATCAATGTACACTTGAACCTGGGGTCAGCAATTGTTGATAGTATCCTCATTTTCTCTGAAATCTGGAACGACTGTGGATCTTTTTGTACTTCATGCATCAGAATCATGAAAGGTGCTGCCTGTTTCCATGTATAATGAGGAACTTTACCTCCAATTTTGCTCATGTCCCAGCCCCTTACTTTATTAGCTAACTGCCATTCAGTTCCATTGACTAGCCATGTGAAAGCACAGTGACCTGGTTGTCCTATAGGGGTGGCAGGCATCCCGAATGCTTGTGACATTCCAGCACCGAATCTGCAGAATGTACCACAGACTCCGCCATATATGTGCATGTTTTCCAATGTCGCATTCTTACCTTTTAGGGGATTGCCAGTTGTATATGTCACCATGTCGAAAACAGCCTTTCCAATCTTGTATGGGCTTCTGAACTTATCAGGAACATTTTCTCTGGCCCATACTAATTCTTCATCTCTTGCAGCACCATGTACCACAAATCGCATTTCATAAATGTTGAGATTGTAAAAAGGTTCCATGAGTACACCTTCATCTGCCCATCGGGCAAAGTTGTGGTATCTTGCTATGCCGTCAATGTCCCCTTTATCAGCTGTGGAAATCAGTGTCTTTGAGAAGGTCAAGGCTACAGCCACAGCTAGCCTGAATTTCAACCCCTTCTTGGCCTTTTTGTCTTCACGCATTATCCTAGCAAGATTTTTCATGGCTGTGACCCAGTTATTACCACTTATGTCACCATTAGTCATCAGAGTTTGAATTAAATTCCTATCATTGTAGATTTCTGCCACATCTTCATCATTCAGGTCTATGGTTCCGCCACTCTTCATCACATCATCAAGTAATTCGTATTGGTATAATGCCAGAGAATCTTCAGTCCTCACATATGCTTCAAATTGGCTAGGGTCTTCAAAATCGCTGACTTTCTCTGCAATTTCTTTTCGTTTTTCATCAACCAAGTCTTTTGTATCTGAAAAGTTTTATGATTTTAGGTTTTGAATATATTTCATGATGCCTACTTAGTATGTTAGTATAGACCTGTGGAGTGTGCGTATTTAGCTGCATGGAATCAAAGTTAAACTATAGCAGGTAGGTATTGTCTCTGCATTCAGAAACTTACCCTTATCAACGCACATAGAGAATGGACACCTTTTGTTCTTCTTGGCACAACAAGTACTTTTCAAGGTTAGAACACTCCCATTGCATCCCTCTGGACCATCAGGCTCCCCATCTTCCATATCCCCAGCACAGCACTTCCTTCCCTCCGCATAACGATACGGTTTGTTCTCAGGGCATGTACCTAGATTAGGAATCTATTGTGATCAAAGATGATGATTGATGAAGTTGCGAGTTCATGGTCTGTGAAAACTATTAACTCTGAAAACTATTAACTCTGAACCCGAATACCCACCATATGTTTCATGGTTTTCAACCTCTTTCTCCTCGCCACTATCTGTGGTTAGTGTGCTAGAAGAGCTCGTTGGTGCCTCAATACCTTCATTGCGGAGCGCCTCGGCTTCAAAATCCACTCCTGCATCGATCCATGTATCGTAGTCCTCTTGGGGCTTGGGATTTTGCAAGTTCAGTATCCAGGAATGTTTCGGAATGGGGGGTGAGTGTGAGGTGGAATCGCTATATCAGTATATCATTCATGTTTCTCAAACTAACCGAATCTTGATCATACTGCTTTGATACAACATTGGGTGTACTGTAAGCTAGGAGAAGCAGAACCAAAGTCCACTTAAAGTGAGTCGTCATATCTCTAATGATGCTGGATGAAAGAGATAGTGAAATAGTGAATCAATCAAAAGCTCATTCACTTTGCAAGTTGAGAATGGAATTATTGTATGCAGTGCAGGTGAGGACTGAGTTACCGAAACATTTTCCCGCCTTTTTATAATCTTCATTTGTAGTTAGGTTCTCAGCCAGTGCAGTGTGTATTGTCTCACTCTGAAGCGTGCAATTTAACATCTTGATGTTACAATTTCTGCAGTAATTTTATGAAACTTTATTTAACCCGGACAAACAGCTGAAGTTAATTATTATTTACTTATTTATGGGCGGTCCATCACATTTACAATGAAAAGGTGTCACCTCTGTTATAGTTGGGGTCATCCCTTTGTTGAAATTATCACCTCGACACATTTGTCCCCCATTTCCATCAAATGAACAACTGCTATTGGTGAACAATATTCATCGCTCTGGGCCCTCAAAACTGTGGGTTAGTAGATATTGCGAAATAACTGTCTCTACAAACCTGCCCGAATTTCCAAAATTTCTTTGGCAATGAGGATGTCGACTTCCAATAAGTTATCAAAAGAACTGTTGAGTTAAGATTTAGAGATCACAGCATACGTTTATCGTGTCGGTTTAGTACAAATACGCAATATTGGTCAGTTCATAAGAGTTTAATGTACAGTTCAGTAGAGCGTGGTATTCAATTCAACTCATTCCCCAGTGTAATTTGAACACGCCAATTCAAGATTGAGAGTAACGATTTGGTTCAACTCTAGATCATTCATTTATTTCAACTTTCCGTGAACAAAGGAATGAGAACAAGATTCGTTCATGGTTAACATCAAATGTTATGATATCAATCGGATAACTCTACAACACTGGATCATTTCTCATAGACAAGCATCGCAGTTGGCATCATCGAGGACTCTAGAGATCTCTTGAATCACAGAATTTTCACCTATATCATGTCTATCCATCACCTCTTCAACCTTCATTTTCATAACTTCCTTCATTGTGAAGCAGTGTCCAGTGGCTGTGATTCCCGATATGGAATATGGCATAGCTCCGGACAACTCAATCCACAATCGACTTGCTATCCCACTGTCACGAACTTCACCCCCCACGAGATACTGTACTGAGTGATGCTCTGGGGGAGCTCCATTCCAGTCGATTTGTACGTCCTCCAGGACACACATACCGTCCAGAGCGATATCTATCCACGAGTCTCCTCCCTCGCAGTCCCAAGTAGTATCTCGATCTCCGTCCACCAAATTTCCTGCTTGATCAGTATTTCCACTTGTGCTCACTGGTCTTGATAAAGAAACGATGCTTTGAGGCAACAATAGTGTGCCATTAACTTGCACCTGTCTGATTCCTAGCTCCTCTCCTTGCCCGTTCATTTCCATCCGAATTCTAGTGGTTACTCCATCCCATCCAGACATAATTGACATTCTTGAGTCCGCATCTTCATCATCAGCTTGACTTTTAACTCTTACAAAGTTTCCGTCTATCATTGCCAAAACATTGTAGCTGGTTATCTCAGATTTTGAAGACCATTTTATACTCATCCCATCAATAGAAAACGTGCCTTGGAGATCGATTTCAGCCCAGGCATTATCCATCGTATTTGTGGACCATACTTTCGATTCTCTCGTGATGGCAAATGCTTTCTTTACCTCCGGCCCACATGTTGTGACCGGTTTCATCCATGCAATGTCTTCTACATCCCTATTGATGTATGTCTTCATGTAGGGAAGCAAATCCAACTCCATTGCATTACTGCTCACCAAACTCTGTGGAGATGTGATCCCGTTCAACTCTTCATACAGACCATAGTTGTGTGGGCAGATGCGTAGTGCACTCTCAATCAATGTGCACTTGAACGTAGGATCCACAATTCTGGATAGGACTCTCATTTTCTCTGAAATCTGGAATGACAGAGGATCTTTTTGTATTTCATGCATAATTCTAATTAAGGGTGCCAAACTGCTCCATGTAGGTCTGTTCTTGAATTTACTCATGTCCCAGTCCCTCACTCTATTAGCTAACTGCCACTCCATTCCATTGACTAGCCATGTGAAAGCACAGTGACCCGGTTGTCCTATAGTCGTTGCAGGCATCCCGAATGCTTGTGTCATTCCTGCTCCGAATTTGCAGACTGTCCCGCACACACCACCATATATATGCATGTTTTCCAATGTTTTAGGTTTACCTTCCAAGGGATTGCCGGTTGTATATGTCACCATGTCGAAAACTGCCCTTCCAATCTCATTAGGGTCTCTGAACCGCTCTGGAACATTTTCCCTAGCCCAAACATACTCCTCATCCCTTGCAGAACCATGCACCACAAATCGCATCTCATAAATGTTGAGATTGTAGAAGGGGGCCAGCAGTACTCCTTCATCTGCCCACCTTGCGAAGTTGTGGAACCTTGCTATGCCATCAATTTCCTCTTTGTCAGCAGAGGAGATAACTGGGGTTGAAAATGTTAGAGCTATTGCGACAGCCAATCTGAATTTTACTCCTTCCTGAGCATTTGGGTCTTCGCGTATAATTGTTGCGAGAATTTTCATGGCTTTCTCCCAATTATTGCCTGGACCGTGTTTATCTCCAGGGATGTCTCCGTTTGTCATCAAAGGTTCAAGTAGATTCTTATCATTGTAGATTTTTGCCACGTCGTCATCATTCAGATCTATAGCAGCACCATTCCTCATCACATCATCGAGTATTCTGTATTGGTATAATGCCAGAGAATCTTCAGTCTTCACATATTCTTCAAATTGGCTAGGATCTTCAACGTGACCTATTTGTGCCTCAATTTCTTTTCGCTTTTCTTCCAATAGATTATGAGTAGCTGAGGAAGAGAACACGTTTTTTTGCACGAAACTCTCATTTTCTCCCTATCGGAGCGACAGGCCGACAGAAGTACCTATACAGTATACATTGTCGAATAAAGCATTCAATGCAGGAATTCTTACCTTCAATGCAGAATTAATACTCACCAATATCGACGCACAGAGAGAATGGACAACTTTTTCTCCTTTTGCTGGCACAACAAGTGCTTTTCAAGGTTAGCACACTACCGTTGCATCCCTCTGGACCATCAGGCTCTCCATCTTCCATGTCCCCAGCACAGCACTTCCTTCCCTCCGCATAACGATACGGTTTGCTGTCAGGGCAGAACCCTGTAGAATTGGAGTCAAAGACAAACGGAATCAAGTGGTCCAACTTCGAGGAATTTGCGGGGAGAATTTTGTATCTCCGGCTAGCCAGGACTCACCAATTGTTAGAATATCCTCTTCTTCGAGCAAATCACCCTCTGTCGGGAATTCAAAAGCATCATTGCCGTCCTCAAAGTCCACACCTGGATCCGTCCAAGCATCGTCATCCTTGAGAGATTTGGGTCACATGATTCTAAAAACACCAATTAGATCTCCACCGCGAACATATGACAGGTACTCCGATATTTTGCTGTGCAGTATCTTTCAACTTACAAGTTCTTGGGTAGATAGAGTGTTGGGTACACTGTAAGCTAGGAGGAGAAGAGCCACGGCCCACATCTTGAAGAAAGTATGATCCATGTTCCTGAATGAAGTCGGGTAATTATTGTAAATGTTGGACAAAATTATGTGCAGATGAATCAGAAATCTTCATGCCAATTGTCAAGAATGCCTTGGAGAGTAAGCAGTTCACTGCTCTAACTGGGCAGCGACATTTGAATTGAATAGAGTGAAATATTTTTGCCTCCCTTTTATTGTTATCGTGTGATAAGCGAACCTTTTGTGTTCAGTCTCGCGTTCACGTTTTGGCATCTTCCAATTGAGCTCACTGTTTTGAATTTTCATTGTCCATCAGTTGCGGGGATGAATCAACGTTCTCGGTTAGTTTTAGCATAGAGCTTTCTTGGGTGCCACCGTGCCTGTCAAGCTGCCTCCGCCAACAATGCTGAACAATGGGCATCCTTCAATCCATCTATCTTGAATAGGCCCTTGGTAAACTGTAAAGGGGTGTGGGTGAAATTTAACAATGGGGTCATGAACAATGAATGCGAAATATTATATTTAGGAATCAACACCCCTATCACCTTGAAAGTGCTGATGGTGACTCAAAGGTATGAAAATTTATTATTGAAATAACAAGCATATTAATATGCTCTTTATTTAAAGTAATTCGGCGCAAACAAAAGATAAAGGATATTTTCCAAGTTTCAACCACTACCATTAACAATCAATTAAAAAGCAATGATTCCTCATCCTTAATTCTAAAGATTCATCATTATCAACCACAATTAGTTTATGGATTGGAAATGGGTTTTCCAGTGGATACCATGTGCTTGGATATTCCCCTCTCTGCAGCCCCCAGCCAGAATCGGCGGACATTCAGCTCCACTTCTCGATGGAGATGACGACGATCAGGTTCTCAGTGCACTCGGTAAGATTATTTCCTTCCTTTACGTGGTTGAGGCCATATTGTTCGAGACATCACAACCTCTTTCAATGATGGACAA
Organism: Beroe ovata; assembly: GCA_946803715.1. Lineage (NCBI taxonomy): Eukaryota > Metazoa > Ctenophora > Nuda > Beroida > Beroidae > Beroe > Beroe ovata. The sequence continues at coordinate 176,044 of CAMPET010000033.1, read as the reverse complement.
TCATACCTGAATTGAGTGTTTTATAAATGAATTTACTGCTTTTTGTAGGTGAAATCAAGGTGCCACTGACCTCTGTACAACTGCGGCAGTTGAAGGAAGCCACCTACTCCAAGGAGCAGGAGCTGATGACTGTTGCTGCGCAGTTTCTCGCTCATTACGCAGATGCTTTACCGCAGGGCGTACCTGTGGGCTCAGAGGTGTTGCTTTGTGCTCTTACCCTCCTAGATTTGGATGTGATTGAGGTGCGTGCTCTATTGCTGATTTAAATTTGCACATTCATGAATGAAATTTGTTTTCAGATGGAACTTTTTCTTATTTTAGCTTACCCTGCAAAGAGTGTGATATGAAAAGCGACATGTTAAGCAATCTTTTCCAACACTTCACATTGCCTCCCTCCCAGATCCTAATACCCGCGAGCTGCGCCGTGTCAGTGTTCAGTGGAGTGGGCGATGACACAGTTAGAGATATCCTAGCCAAGCACAGTGTGCTCCGACTAGCAGTCCGACTGTTACGGAGTCCGAGCAATGCCGTCGTGGTGAACTCCCTCGCCATTCTGACCACGTTTTCGGGGGCAGCTGAAAAGTACAAAATCAGTATAGTCCGGGATGGAGCACTCAGTCCACTGTGTGATTTGGCTTTCAGTGAGGATGATAGGGTAAGGGTGGTTTTCTGGTATGAGTTATGCGTTGTGTCGTCTTAGACAGCGTAGTATTATATGTGAAAAAGTGAAGGAAGTTCCCAAGTAATAGCCTGAATCTCTGTTCCTCTGAACTAAGCCCGTTCTCTACTCCAGATACAGCGGGGATCGGGCAGTGCCCTGCTAAACGTGTCCCACATTGACACCCACGCCGAACAGCTCATTGTATGCGGTGTCTGTGCGAGTATACACCACTTCCTGGTGTCAAGTGACCCTCACCTACATTTTGTGGCGGCTGCCACACTGTCAAATCTCTCTGTACAGGTACTGCTAAGTTTTGATTTCCTGATCATTCTGTTCTTGTACAATCTCAACGAGCTGCGAGATTGACTTATCTATCTTATCGCACACGTTTTGTTACCTGATTCGGATATTTCATAGCAAAGATGCAAAAATCACAGTCATTCGTTGCTGCCATTAAATTTTACCTTAACCAGCGTTAATCACTGTCATATCTTATCAATATCTCTGAAGGTAGAAGATCCCAGTGTGTTGGTCAATGAGGAAGGACTGTGGTGTCTTGTCAAGCTGTTAAGTAGTAGTGAGCGGCTCAAACTACAATCTTGTATAGCTCTCAGGAACCTGGCGTCGCTATCCTTCATGCAGGTACCAACTGAATCTAATCGAGAAGAGACTAGCCCCTTCCCCCTTCTACTGAAATACCTCTAAAACTGACCCCCACTAGTGGCTCGTTCTCTAATCCTGGCTCCTCTCCCCTCCTTAACATAACTCCACTATCTCCTCTCATGCTCCCCATTTCAAGCAACACCCCTCCCTCCCTCTCTATACATCATACCACTCTCCCCCGTCAGGCTCGTATCACGGATTGCGGGGTACTCGAACCACTGTACCCCCTACTCCGACACCACGACCCCAACATACAGACAGCTGCTTTGTCCCTCCTACATAACCTCTCCATTCTGGAGGATAACGAGGCCAAGGTCATCAATATGGGATTTGTTCCAGAGGTAAAGTTGTCTGAGATGACGATTTTTGTCCATCCTATTTCATTTTGCAATTCGCATTACTTACCTATGATGGATTTATGAGTTTTTCATTAATTCTATCTTTTTTCAAATTAAGATGAATGAAATCATCGCAACACATGTCAATATGTCTTCCATAATATGTACTGTCGAAAGTGTGACAAAATGACAGTGAAATCCAGTCTTGTTACCACTGGCTCTGATGGTATATTACAACATGAATTGATCGACATCAAAATGGAATCGCGATATTACCAAATTGTATGTCTGTAGGTTACGTTCACTTCCTCTCAACTCACTTCCTTTCAAATCACTTCAAATTAGCCTGTTTCAGTTGACACTGGTAGTGAGACAGTGGCAGATACCAGATGGTCAGCGTCACGCCGCCGCCACTTTACGTAACCTAGCAACGCCACTGCACATCGCCACGCTCATCACGTCAGGGGTGGTAGAGGTGTTGGTGGGTGTGGTCACCAATGCAAAAACACTCCAACCCGTCTTACATGAGGTAACGTTTTGTGTTTGTGAGTGATTTCTTGTGTCAGTATCATTTTGTCATCATTCAGTAAATATCAGGAGTTTTGTCAACATGAAACTCTCTCTTATTCGATCAAATGATCTTTTATTTTCATCTATTTTCTTCTTTTATGGTCTTATTTTCTTCTATCTAAACAATCCTAACTTTGGAACACCTGGTTGCTAGGTAACGGCAGTTCTAGCGGTGTTGTCACGTGACACAGAAGCACAAGCTCGACTACTCACAATGCTACCTGCTGTGTCCAGCATGATGCAGCTCTTTGCACATCACATACGAGTCCGGCAGGACCTCAAGATTGTCTTCTACTCATTGGGCGTGATCGGCGGATTATCAGTTAACGGTACGTTATTAATGCGCAAGAACCAACGTACACATGTACTTTTCAGTGAGAACCATGGTCGTGATAACCGATGGTTGTGAGCCGAGTAATCTACGCTCTAGACTCAGGAGTGTGTCCAGGAGAGTTTACTGAAAACATAAGTGGTGTCTTGCCGTTTCTAAATAATGTTTATCGTTTGACAAATGAACACGCATCAATTCCCGCAGGAACGCTGCGTGATGTGATAGTACAGAACACTGACATAGTGTCACACATCACACACTATATCACGCCTGACACGCCAGGAGATCTTATCAAAGTGGTACTCTGGACCACCGACTTGCTCTATGCACGTGAGTAGACATCACGTGATTTGAAATGGGTGAACTCCATTTGAACTTATAACTAGAAAGTTAGTTATAAGATCAAAATGCATAGTCATTTGTTATAGTATAGCAATATTTACTAACAATACACTTGTATTGATTCACACACTAACAAACACTTCAACCACCCAACAGATCCTGCTGTGAATAGTGGTGTCAAGGATGAGATGTTAGCGAGCGTGACGAATCTCAAAGCTAACGTTAGTGACACCGATGTGATAGGGGCCTGCGACGATCTGTTAGCTCCAAGTTGAAATTGGCTGCCGCTTGTTATGCCATATAAGGAATAATTGATTTGAGGACGTTTCTCGTACTTGTCTTGCCTGCAAACAGTGATGATACATGGTGTGAATTATAAATTTGAGGATTTAATTTGTTGTTGTTGCAACTTGCGAGGGATTCTTATATATTATTTTATTGAAATGACAACATTCATTTCTTTGGAGTTGTAAATAGTTACCTAATTGAGTATTTAGACCCCCAGATTCCACTATAGCTAACTTGTGAGTTTACTTTTAATAACTTGCTATATAAACTGTCGTTCGATTGATACTAATCGACATTTCTATGGAACTATTTCGCCGTATAGGTACCTATTATCACACCCATGATAGAGTTGTGTTTTATCGATATCATTAATACGTCAGGTGTAATGAATATTGAATGTCACGTGTCTTTGTTTGTGTTTGCAGAATGAATGCCTATCTTGATATCAAAGTGCGCTCCTTGATTGCCGTCTAACTGTTTTATATACATTTATATCAGGCCACTTACGGAAATACGTAGATTTGTATATTTGTTTTTAGATCGCGAAACTGCGTTGTTTGATATTACAGCGATTCGATATGCCATTTTATCGACGATAGAATTGGATTTCGGGCAAAATATTATATTGATGATCCTATTTAGCAATATTGAGTTTTATCAGAATTGTTGTTCATCTAAGATACATTTCAAGTGATGATAGCTGATTTTCAATTGTACATCCATCAACTAATCTCATGCAGTGCTTCGTGTACAATGTACACTATACATGAGTGTATTGTACATCATTGTGAAGTTGTGTTGGATTGTTAGGGAACAAAGCAGTGTAACTATGACATTACACTGGTGATGATTCTCGATGCAGATCCAGCCATTTGGATTAGTTCTAAACATCCCAGTTTTTCACTACTTCCAGGCAGCAAACGTGTGTTCTCTGCAGACAATAGTGTCTTATGTACAACTGCAATATGGTCAATCGATTAGGTGAATCAGGACTTTCAATAGATTGATGAACTTTTTTCCTCTATTTTTAGCACCAAATTTATTGTCATGTACGTATGGCGCAGCGACATTTTCTCTCTACGGATGCTTAGGTCACGTGACGGAACGCGCGAACGACTGGTTTTGTATACATTTTGTAGAAATCATGTGCTGTCTCTTGTTTACTGTTTCAATGGTGGATCCGCCTTCAGCATCCTATCGATAGCGGGTTCAGTTCACCATATTTTGTAGTCAAAGTTAAGAGCACAGCTAGATTTTGGACCATGATGAAGTATTAACGATGAGGGAATTGAGGATCATTAAATCATGGGATAGCTGTTTCGTGATTTAAACGTCGAAATGTGTTAATTTGGGTTAATAAGTGAATTGGTTTCCCATGGGAAACTAATCAGCCCTGTTATAAAGTGTTCTGATCAGTAATGACATGTTTATCACTAATCGATACAGATTTAGCGTCTATGGTACCAGTATTGGAAGCGTGAAATCTTCATAATATGTGCCTATTGTACCCAAAACTGGAATTACCTACCTGATGTTGCAAGTAAGGGGTATAACTGTCATAATTTCATGTGATTATCAGTATAGAAAGTGATTATCGTGTAATAAGATGCTATACAACATTATCCAACACCAATATTTTCAGTAATACGAATGATTCAATTATTTCACAGCTGCTACAAACCTCATTATTGGCAGAACTATAGTGTGAGCTAATGGGGTCTAATTGCTTTCCAAATGCTGCTGCTATGATGAGGGCTGAGGGTCCCAACATGTAATTAAACAATTAATTCTCTCTCGCCCCCACTGCATCATTTGGTACTATGTGATGAGCTTGACTAGGGAATCCTCCACCCGCGCGCTAGACACGCGCCACCCACGTGACACAGACACCCGCTCTGATTGGCTGCGTGTTAGGTCACGTGCATGCATCTGTGACCGCTATCTATACCACGTGACGTAGTCTGAGTGCCTCATTTGGTGACTGCTATCATCGCCTCTTCCACAGATATCAGTATCATATGCGCCACTCTCTCCTCTATTCAGATCATTTCACCAAGTTGCACGACGTATCTCTCCCCCTGTTGTTTGCAATGTCTACACCGTTGAGTGACAATGAAGTGGCACCTGCTGAATCCCTGCCGCCCGCCAAGAGAACTGATGGGCACATCAAGCGTCCCATGAACGCATTCATGGTCTGGTCTCAGATCCAGCGGGCTAAGATCGTCAAGGAGAAGCCCTCCATGCACAACGCAGTGATCAGCAAACAGTTGGGTATCGCGTGGAAACAGCTGTCCCCAGAGGAACGACTCCCGTTTATGATTGAGTCGGAGCGGCTGAAAAGAGTTCACCAACTCAAGTACCCGGACTACAAATACAGACCTAAGAAGAGGACCAAGTCAGAAAAGGAAGCGGACACTCTCCTACTCCAGAGGAAGGCGGAGATCGGACGACAACATGCTGCTCGATCCTCGACTTCTCGATCTCCTGTTATTTCCCGAGCCACTCCCTCCACCTCCACTACCTCTACAGAGTCCGTCAGATCGTCCAGTCCTTCGCCCCGGTCAAGCAGTGCCGATTCCCGATCATCCTCTTCATCAAATACCGGCGGATCATGTGTGACTGTTATCCCCGCCGTGAAGAATTCCGCTGCTTCGTCCACAACAGCCGTGCCTCTCTCCCTCGGCCTCCAATCTACGACCATGAGCTACAAAACTCCCCATAAGAAGCACAAGAAAATGACCCGGCATATCATATCGCCTGTTCTGTCAGGGTCGCAGTCCACGACCACTTCGTCTCGTCCAGTGTACTCTCTCCCACTCATCAAGAGGAAGAGAGCTATCATCAAAACGGAGAAGAGCAGTGACTTGGTGACGGATAGATTTGAGTTCTGCGAGGCCCCCATCCCGCGGAAAGTTGTTAAAAGGTAAGCGCCCACTTTATTATAATCCCTGCTGTGATTCACCCACTTTGTAGCATATCATCACTTCAACAGTGCGAGTGTGATGAAGTTATATAACTCGAAATTGGGTTATATAATTCGATTGGTGCTATGAATGCTGTGCCTTGATTTAGAGTGATCGTCATGACATCACTATATTTCTTAATCGACTGGACGTCTGATCTGAAGTCACTGACATCGCAATATGTTGTACAAATCACTTGAAACTTGATCATGATGTGATATCATGATCAGATATGGAAACTTCGTTCATGATCTTCATATATCCGACATGGATAAATTCATATTCTCATGAAATGGTCTTTATCATATAACAATCATGAAATCCCTTTCCTCTCCTCTTGACACTGCTTAACCCTCAGCACCTCAGGACCTCCATCCAGAACGGAGACACATTCAGAGGAAAGCGGCTCAAGTTCAGCGACACCGCCACCTCCACAGCCACCGCCACAGCCACCACCTGTGTGGTCTTCCGTCGCCACTTTCCACCCCCCTCACCACCCGGCAGTACCCGACGACCCAGTTTCGCCTCGCCACCGCCACTCTCAGCCCAGAAGAGGTTTCAGGCGTGCTCGCCCATCCTCCCTCACGAGTCTCAGATAATATCGGAACTAGCGCCGCCCCCCGCCACCGTCAGACACACAGATCCGGATATAAGCTCGCCTAGCAAGGGTTGTCATAGTAACACTACTCCTCTTGAGATTTACTTTGACAACTACGTGGACTTTTTCAAGGGTTGTCTCAACGAAACGGAGGTATCGCTGTCAAACTACACGACTGATGAAGTGTGGAACTTGATTAAGTTGGAGTCCCCATTTGAGGACACTTCAGTGAACAACAGTGGCGGGAATTTGTGGACAGGGAGCGGTGGGAGTACGGCGTGTTGTTGAGGGAACAGGGGGAGTGTTGCTAGGGAGCAGGGGGAGTGTTGCTAGGGAGCAGTGGAAACTCTGAACAGGGAACTCTGGTTTTTGTTTGGATATTTGTAACGGAAACAATGGTATTTGTTTGCATACGTAGGTATTTGTAAAGGGACTGTTTTTATACCGGCTCTGAGACTTTACACGGAGATTCTTTTACATGCTACAGGTGTTTTATATCATTTCATATTTGTGTGTGTGTGTGTGTTGGATGTATGGATTTTGCGTGTACCTATATGACAGTGATAAGGCCCCACACATTCCGGAATGTTATGGGACATTTGGAATGTAAGATATTTCATAGCAGTGTAGATTCTAGGATACATGATAGACCTGGAAAGACAGTGATGTATTGGTGCTTGTGAATGGAAACGTGTGCAATATGCTTGATGATTCCCTGTCACTATTAAAACATGAGTTCCAAACTTTGTGATATCACCCCCACTCTATCAAAACAAGCCACTCCCTCATTTACATACATAAACTATCGCAAATCACGCAATAAACCAGACAGGGAGCAAGGTGTCACACATACATTGGGTGTGACACACCTTGGCTTTGTGATATGTGACACTTTTGAACATACCAGACCCTGCCTCCTCCAACATAAACGCAACACGTTCGAATCTACGTACTTCCGTAATTCGCGGGCAGCAAGCAAAGCTCACTTCCCGCCAAATTCCAATTGCATCATATTAAGCTCTCTGTCTCTTCCCGCCAAGCAAGTTAGACATCCTTGTATCACTGTATTTCCTAGTTTGAACTTGGCCATTCTGCACGGTGAAGTATGAAGGAACAAACCTTGGCATGTACTGTCGTGACCAATTTTCAAATATCATTCATACATGTTACTTACTACCCCGTCCCGGGTCCCCATACTGTAAACATTAATTTGGGAGAGAGGGTCCTGCAACTAGGCCCCTGAGGGCCAAACCCTGCATCTAATTACTGGGTAAACTCTGGTGTTTACCCGCCAAAATCATAATAAGCCTGCCTTCAAGTTTCCAGGGATTGGTCAAAGAGTCAGCTGATATTGGAGTTTTGTTATAATTGCTAACAAATTAGATCAGTTTTAGTGGGATTCTAATTAGATGACATGATGTTCGAGATGTTGATTTATTCATAAGTGGCGCCACTCCCTATTCTGAGTTAATAGAAAGCAATAAGCATGAGCCATGTGAAAACACTTTCCTCCTATTTAACTTCTCATTTATAACTTGACGTGGCCTGGTTAGGTTGTTTGATCAACAGAGGCTGTATCCAAGAAACCTCATTAATTAAAACTTCGTGTTATAAGAAATCTACTCAACCCTAGTATTGGAACACGATATACAACCATTCAAATCCTCTTCACACACACACACACACTCACACACACACACACACACACACANTATATATATATAAATAAACCAATCAATCGCACTCTAACAACAAAAAACACACACACACACACACACACACACACACACACACGGAGTGGGGGTGATAATAATATCACCCTGTGGGAACTATAATGAGAGGTGACAGGGACCACCGGATAAGATACATGCAGTGCACTGCACTTCTATGATTTGTTCAGGAACTACAAATTAAACAACTCAGCACCAACACTTTGCCGGGCCCTGAGATGTGTCGAAAAGGAGATAACAGCTTGTCGTGATTAGTTCATGTGGTGTTCAGTGGACATAGTGTGAAATTGCAGTGTGAGTGTATTTTAACAAAACGCTGAAAATGGTGGACATTGCAGAGTGAATGTCAATAGAGAGAGTAGAGTGAATGTCAGTATTTGTTATGAATATTTTAACAAAAGTTATTTGAAAATCGTTGTTTTTGATGTTATATGATAATGATTGTTTGGTGAGAGAATATGCTAAGGTTGTAGCTGATCGCGTGTATATTTGTAAAGTTTAATTTTTAGACGTTGTCACTGATGAGGAAGATGCTAACAAAGGAATATTCTTGAGGTATAAAGATGCATATTTTTTGTATTTGGAGTAAATTAGCCATAGATTTTGTAGCTTATTTTGATATGTTCGATAAATTTGTTACAACTACTGAGTTTTACTTTCAAAACAAACACCTGAAAACTCTCTTCAAACATCGACAGCTTGTATTTGACTCCATCATTCTTCACACAATATTTTCAATCAATGAAATTAAACTATCTAATGCAGCGCAGACACACTGTTTCATTAATCCTCCCATCTCCTCTGTGTGTGTGTGTTTGTGTGTGTGTGTGTGTGTGTGTGTGTGGGTGTAGAGTTATANGTGTGTGTGTGTGTGTGTGTGTGTGTGTTATTACACAGGGGGTCCGGGTATAGCCCTCTCTGGAAGTGAATAACCCTGAGGGGGCCTCATTACAGATGGCAGTCAATGTGTACCGTGTTTGTGTGTGTCTGTGTGTGTGTCTGTGTGTGACAATGAGGGTAAGGGAGTTTTACTGTACTGCATATTATCAAGACTCCTGGGGGCCCTCCGAGGTCATAAGACTCCTGGAGGCACTCATGATTTGCTCCTTCACAAATCCACATCAGTCGTTTTACTTCACACGTGTTTGTGAATCGCACATGGACAGGGTGATGAGATTGTGCTTACCAAAACACCCCACTGCAGCCCAATCTTGCAAGCACGCATCATTAGGCAGTTTGGTGCTTGTGGCTGTCATCTCTCCTCCACCAATCAAATCATAACACAACTGGTCACGTGTTTTCACTTCAACCAATGCAGCATTAGAGCTCTGCTGAGGAATGAAGTGCATACTTTCACCAGCTTATGCGGTTCATCATGTTAAACGATATCATTCCCGCCGATTTAAACGTGACCACAATTCACAAAACGTAACATGATTATTTGGCCACAAAACGTTGAATATTTCAACACAAGTACCTGAATGACAAATGTGGCTGGAAAGAAAAACGATGGCACGTGCAGGATCGATCATTCAACATTGCATTTGTGGGGTATTCACTCAATAATAGCACGTGGCAGATGAGTATAACATTTGCGACAGGGTGCCTAAAGTCTGAAGTCTCTCAAACCGTGTTTGAGTCAAACATTGTTTTGTGATCATTGATGCGCGCGATTTGACAATATGCGCCGCATAAGAATTATATACGTACGTACGCGCGCGCACTTAGGTGATTGACGAAAAGTTGTACTTCCATATAATTTTGAGTTCGCGCGATACGCGAACATAAATAAAATTGTGCTTTTGGGGCAAGACTGACTCATTGCACGTCTCCAGATCAAACAATAAGGGAGTGACACTATTCATAAACTGACTATACTTATCTCCACGCGTTCTATAAGCTATATGTGACCTGGTACAAAGAATTCTGTAAAAGCCCCCTCCCTGTTTATTATTGTCATCTTATCAAAATAGGGTACCAAAGAGTGAGGGTTAGTGCAAGGATTAGACTCTATTCAAAGAATAGGCTCAACTCACTGCAGTCGAATTTGAAATACTATTCGTCACTTTTGTGTGCGAGATAACATGAAGGGTTTTTGCTATTGAATGGCAACCGGCAGCATAACAATGAATCAGGCAAGCTCTTGATTGTCTGGAATGATCAGCAGTTAACCGCTGAAGAAAAGCAATGCGTTAGACCGGCGCCTGGCCAATGTGGCAAGCGGACTTATGGAGTTTTTACTTGGAGACACACACGAGCGAGGGGCAGTGGGACACATGTCACTGTCAATGACTAACTTTATATAAATAGGGTACCATCAACCATGGCAGCAATTATTTGTGCATTTCCAAGCACAAGTGACAAGGGGTTTGTTATGTTCATTGCAACGTTTTTGATTCCTTATGCTCATTCATCTTAGATCAACTTGTAAAAAGGATATTCTAATTCCATGAAAACTAATCAAAGCTCTGAGGATCGGGTCAGTGGTCACCAGAGGCGTGGGTGTGTTGGGGTGTCCATGTACACCCCACTGTTGGGTCACATTTCACACTGTTTATTGGACACACTATGTCCATTGTGTTTATTGGTCAATATTTGTCCATTGTGTCCATTAGACTAAAATACCAGTTTGATGTCCATCAACAAGGGCAGATTTGTAGATGTGTCCATTGTGTCCACCCAGATGCACAAGATCGATGTCCATTGTGTCCATTGAACATGTCCATTAGACATCGAAAATGCACAAATTGTGTCCATTATGTCCACTGGTGTACAATGGACGAAAATACCAAATTTTCATAATGAGTGGAGTGTCTAATGGACGTCCAATGGACGTGCAGTAGACGTGCATTAGAAATTTTCTTATTGATGGACACAATGGACACAATTACAAATCTTATGACCCTTTTACCGCCCATTAATAGATAAGTATATCCTGAAGTATCTTCCAAGCCACCAGTATTTTATAGAGGGCGAGGACTAATGACTATTCAGCGTGTTACACCACATTGCGATTTTTGTATCATGAGCTAGATGATATAACATCTTCACAATTGATAGTGGGAGCAGTGGAAGATCAAATGTTAGCTGACGATGATAATCAATGATTTTCGAAAGCTTCTGACTTAATGTCAATTGTATCGCTTAAACGTTTTAAACTTACTCTCTAATCATTCAGGATGAGGGAAAACATCAAAAGAACGTGTAGGGATGAGTACCTACAGAGGAATTGAGAATGATACAAATTACAAATCGACAATATTCGAATTTATGGTAAGCTCTACTCTCATCATACAATCCTAATCATATCAAATAAAATAAATAAATATCTCTACGAATAACATCGCAACAATATCCTAACACAGTCATGTGTTCATGCCTGTCACTTCGAATGGAGATAGTCAGAATGGATTGGGATGAGGAAAGCTAATGGCAAAGCTGCAGAGATAGCAATTCATGGATAAAGAATCTGTATTACAGATAAGCTTTGATGGTTCATGTGTGATAGAGAACTTGGTAATAGACTGGGCAGATAAAGCACAAGGTTCTCAAACTTTGCAATTTATAGCTGGAAGTGACACAATTAAAGAAGTGGATACCTATGGATCCTGAAGAAGAGCTTATTGGAATAACCAGTTCACTAAGAGTGGCGAGTGCTTCTCCATGGCTCACAGAGATATCAGCTACAGGATACTGCTTCCATATGGTGGAAAGTTTGAAGATCATGTAGATGTGATGGACTCAAGAGATGTCAAAGGATTGTAGGGCTTTCCCTACCGTCAGCACCTTGCAATTGTACTTCTGCCCGATGGATAAATCCCGCCAGCAAGGGCAGGGAGAAATCCTACAATCAAAGGACGATTTGTAATAAACCTGATTGGGAAGAATTATTGATGCAGCCAACTGACAGTTGGCCCAACTGTGGACTACCAACTGTGGTATGCTTCAAGTTCAAGTGTGATATTTGAGATGCAAGATGTAAGTAAGAAGAAAGTAAAGATATTACAATTTAATCATTGGACCTATATTCTACTACAAAGCTGAAAGACTTCATAAATTCATAATTATGAAATCCTTTTATTTGTCAAATGTCAGCAAACCTAGTAAATGCTAATTGCTAGTAAATGCTAATTAATTTCTACAATCGAATAACTAAAATTAAATAAACAATGTAACCATGCCATGTGTATTGTCTAAAAATGATATATCCTGTCGAGAATTCCATTAATTTGCGCGTTGCCAGCTTGATCGCGTCAACTGACTAGCATGGCATGGCATCGCCATTCGCCAAGCATGAGCATCGCCAGGCACAAACTATTTATGAAGGTATTACCGCAATACCGCGCGCTGCGTAACCCAAATCCATGAAATCGCGCGGCGCGGCTTTTGTGCGCGCGTGATCTGATCAGTATATCAGTAATACTAATAAATCCTACAAAGCAAGATACTTTACTTTGACATGAATGGAATCTACCCGAATTGAATCTAGCATGAAAAACGTCAGATAAGTAAATTGTGTTGTCGATCAAGTATACTTGGGCTTCTCATCTGTGCCGCGCATTGCTGTAAGCATTGACAACTTTCCTCTCGTCAGAATATATCGCGTTGGATAAGAATGAGCTTAAGTATGTGATTTGCATGCACATTCCAGCTCTGAGCTCCTCGGTAAAATAGGAAAGAAAAAGGAAATCGCTTGTACTTGTAGGAAAAGCCCATTTCCATTTTGTATCTAGAACAGTTTGATTCCATTAATCCATTTTTCATATCTGCAGTAGGTACCAATAAAGGTGAATGAATCAAGGTGATGTAACTCAACTCTCTGCTTACTTCACCTCAGAGCTAATCGAATTTCAGTCTGTGGTTGAGGTTCACAAATCCATATCCTATGACAAATTCAGAATTTGGAATAATTGTTTGATAGCATTTCCTTGAATGTTGAACTTCAATATCACATCTTGTTATTTTCCGATATTATGAAATCGAAAAGATCCAAATTTGAACCCAATTTTCCCTACTACAGTTTGGATAGAATGGCTCAACTAAATAGTGGCAGAAGAGTTTTTGGTGAATTGGAACTCCCATTTAATCATAGCTATATTAGAGGAGAGATCTTCCCTCCCTTTATAACGGTAAGATGGCACGATCATTCACCTTCCTAATAAATTCATACCTACCACTGCATACATAGTACATACCTTCCGTGAATTGTGAAATGAGCTAACACCTATTTAAGGAGGAGATCATAGACATGATTGCTGCGTTCAAGTTGCGTGAGAGTGACGTAGTTATCACAACGTTCCCCAAGAATGGGACGACGTGGACACAGAAATTGATACAGAGCCTACATGCTGTCCATGGTACAGGACATCTACAGGACCCCAAACTGGTAGGCGGGCAATTTATCATATCTACTGTGAATTCTATGACGGGACCGATCAATCGCTATCTAAAAATGATAAATTGCACAATAAGTATCCTGTGCCTCTCTCTCTCTCAGACGCTAGCTCAAAAACTGCCCTGGCTGGAAACAATCAATCTTATCGACCCTGATTTTGATTTGGATGCCATGATCAGTCCCCGATATTTCAAGACGCATTCCCCGTATCACATGATAGCTCAGGACAAAGATGTGCCCTGCAGATACATCTACGTAGTGAGGTGAATTTAGTTTAAATTTGGCACACAATGGTTGTTTGCAATGAAAATTAAGTTTTTGGAATGGGAATTATATGGAGAGTAAATAGAAAGGTGCAACAACCACAAAATTTAGGGATCATAGGCCGATGCACACAATTCCGCGGAAAAGCAAAAAAAGTTCCACTGAAATTTCCACTGAAATTTCGGTGTATCAAATTACAAACCCGAACACCCCAGGAACCCCAAGGACGTATGTGTGAGTTTGTACAATCATTGCAAGGGTATCAAAGAGTTCGAATATGACGGAGAGTTCCTTGAGTTCAGCCAACTCTTCCTTGAGGGAAAGGTACATACCATGGTCCATGGCCCTAATACCTACCTCATGATCGAAGCTGGGTAATGACCTATGTCATGCTCAATTAATGCTGCAAGTGTCAGAGCTTTAATAACAGAGTGTCAGAGTCATGAAGTGACACCATGGTGTTACCAACTGAAACCATAGTGTTACTGACTGACACCATGGTGTTACTGACTGAGTACTTACACCATGGTGTCACAACGGGGTCACAACTATAATAATTCAGGTGGAGAGTGGAGACTGGTGGAAACATGTGAAGGACCATTACGATAACTCCCGGAATCTAGACATGATTTTCATGCAGTATGAGGACATGCATTTGGACGGTATTGCAGGTAAATGAGGATAGTAAAATGAGGAATTGGGGAACGCTGGGAATAAGTGTAACCGCGATTCCAGCTGAATTGAGAAAACAAATATTAGAAACTTCGAGGATGACATTTTTTGAATGAATATCAATAAAGACCCTCGTAAAACAAATTGACGCGTATTGAATTATCCCTGTCAGCTGTGAAGAAAGTCAACGACTTCTGTAAACTACCACATCTAACGGAGGAACAAGCAGTACAAGCTCTATCACTCAGTTCGTTCAACTCCATGAAGAAAGATCTAAAGCCGGAAAATCAGACGGTTAGCTGCTGTGTTATGAATATCACTACCAAATTTAACGACTGAAATGTACCCTAGAAATATATCAATGAACTAACCAACCTATAGGGTCAACATCGGAAAGATGGGCAAGCTCCGTTCATGAGAAAAGGGACTGTGGGAGATTGGAAAAACTGGTTTAGCCCAGAAATTGCTGAGAAGTTCGACCAGAAAACTCAAGAAGTCTTTGCCGACACGGGACTCAAGTTTATTGATACTATGGAGTGATAATGGAATGGTTTCATTACTCATCGCCAAGAATTTGATCTTTCCTTAGAATTGATGGATTGTAAAGGCTTCTCTTTTTAAGACAATTAAATTTTAATTTCCATTTATCTCGTCTAACCTTGAACTTATATATTCTGACCACGGAATTGTATTTTCATTCAAAATAATATGTTAAATAAGTTTGAAATGTACACATTATTCAAGTACTTACACAGCTGCTTCCAACTTAATCTAGCTTAACCGCAAAAGTATCATGGAAAGAGGCTACAATGACGTCGATGCGACTGGTCATCAAAAATATCACTTCACATTATTTATAAGAGCGAAATTGAAAAATCCCGGAAATCAAATAAAATTATCTAAATCGACTTTTATGAATCCTACTTCTATCTTTAATTTCAGACGAATATACCAGATACCTACATCAAGATTTTCTTGACTCAAACGATTTTATGATTATACTCGAATAATTTTGATAACCAAATTTTTCACGATTCGAAGCTACACCCATGATTTCTGAATTCTTCTCTTGAACAGGATTACAAACATCTGCGCATAATGCATATTTACAATCCCAATTACAAAGTATAGACATCCCGCCGCCCTATTTTTGGGTCATAAGATACCATCAACTAACCCTAGTTCTAACCTTGCCTCGTTTACTCTTCTCTAATCTGACAGTGTCTACCTGGTGTGACGTCATCTCTGCAAGACGGTTTATAAAGGCGACAGGTGCGTTTTCCGTAGGATCAGGATACCCTGGTTGCTGAGGTTGTTGTGGGGGTGTTTTCTGTTTGGTGTATCCGGTGGATTTCTGTGAGGGTTTCGTGGAAGAGGAAGAGGATGAGGATGAGGAGTTGGGGATGCCGGGAGGGGGAGGAGGAGGAGGCGCGGTGGTTGTAGACGTCCTGCGGAGGGAGAGGGGGTGTCAAATGTGTGTGGGAAGAGGGGGTGTCAAATGTGGTGTCATGAATCTCATAAATCGTAAGGAAGTGGTGTCAAGCGAGGTCTGTTCATTGGGTCTCACATTTACTGTTAATCAAATATACAATGGTGGTGTCAACAAGAGAACTGGTGTCAACATGAGGGAAAGTGGTGTCAACACGCGACTGACCCTGTGGTTTTACTGCAACTGTTCTTGATGGTTCCGCTGTTCTCGCTCATTTTTCTGTGTACGAACGTGACTGTCAGGTCAGAGTTTCCTATTGGTTTCTTTTGCGGTTCCAACTGCAAAAACAGCAGTATTATATCAACTTTTTTTTCACAAAACCAAATGAGATTTGGTTGTTGAAGTCCGCAGCATCTGTGCGTTCTTTATTCTAAAGGCTGTGATATGAAAAAGAACGCGGCATATACGTCAGACTGCCGCCACATCACGTGTAGAAACACTGTAGCTTTTTCTAGTGAGGTGGCGGCAGTCTGACGAGGGGCTTGCCAGCCCCTTGATAGGTACATATTCAAGCCCCTCACACATATGCATATCAAAGGCTTGCACATCCGATATCGCTCACGGTTCTTTCTTATTTTACTCAAATTGAGTCCCTCCTCTCGAGATAAATTTATTGAAATCCTTGTTGGTACTCATGCTGAAATAAATTTTTTAATCTGATTTGGAGGGCTGATTCGATTTGTAAATCGATATCGCATCACGGTTCTTTCTTATTTTAGCTTTATTTTAGTTTTATAATCATATTTTTGTTCTCACTTTTTCAATTACTTTTCACCATCTTATTATTTTTTTACCCCCAAACAGTAGGAAGTCATTTGAGAGATGTCTTGGGCCAAAGTCACGATGTTCGTTAGATCAGTGATCACTCTGACCTATTTCTTTATCATGAGTATTCCATGCTTTGTGTTCTGTGCTCCGTGGCTCCTGGTGAGCCATCTCTACAAAGCCACTGTACTCAGGAAGGGGTCAGCCGGGCCGGTGGCGCCTTGTGTGGTGATATTTGCCGCCAGCAAGTCTAAATCCCTGCACTACATTCGTCTTTTCAAGGATAAGGGTTACCGTACGGTAACAGTAGGGAGTGGTTTCTATATAACGTGTTGTTCCGGTTGGTCCATCTACTGTGACAAGTACTACACCATCACTGCACCCCTGACCCCTGAAACAGAGCAGCTCTACATCGAGCAGGTCCTGGAGATCGTATCGACAGAGAAACCGGACATCATCATGCAAATTGAACCCCGCTACACACCGGTAGATGCGAGGGCTAACAAGATTATAGAGAGCCGGCTCCCAAACTGCAGGATACTGGCTTTCGAGACAGAGACGTACAGTCTGCTTGATAACAAGATGACATTCAACGCCAAGATGCATGAGCTTGGTGTCCGAGCTCCCCACAGTAAGTTGATCAAGAGTGAGGGAGAGCTCCGTGAGTTGGTTTCCTCCCACCCTAACAAGAAGTTCATTCTGAAACCGCTGCAGTATGTACAGGCTGACAGAGTCGATATCCGGGTACCGAGAGACGTGGAACAGTTTGAACGGTTCGTAGAGCGGAAACAGATATCGGAGAGCAGACAGTTTATCCTGCAGGATGAGCTTGTCCCGCCAGAGTCATGTAGCTGTACCCTGGTGGTGGACAGCCGTATCATAGCTCACAACACGTGCGACCAAACTGTCGATAGGATGTGGCAAAACTCCATCAACAGACCCGAGCTGGACGCCTGGGTGAGGGATTTCCTTGACAAGTACGATGAACCCCTCACCGGATTTCTCACGTTTGACTTCATGTGCTCGCCCTCAGACGGTCTTCCCTATCCGCTGGAGTGCAACCCCAGGGTGCAGACGAGTCACATTCTCTTTACCCGCGAGGATAATGTGATAGGGGAACTGTCAAAACACCTCCTGGACAAGGATTACACCTGCCCAGTCATTAGACCAAGTTTAACAGAGACATACTGGCTTCTCCGGGAGATTGCTCTAATTCTACAGAGTCTCGTGAAATTTCAGCTGGGAGTTGTCACGGAGAGAGTTGGTGTTATGGTGAGGGGAAAGGAGGCAGTATTTGAGTGGATGGACCCCTTGCCTTTCCTGATTCTCAACTTTGTACAGATCCCCGGCCGGATAACGGCCAATCTTTTCGGGCGGCAGCTCCTGTGGAACCAGGTCGACTACATGTGTGGTAATCCCCTCATCAACTGAATGATGAGGGGGGACGTTTTAGCACGGACTTTACGGTTACCCAATACCCCTAGTTTAAGGCCACAAGGACATGTCATAGTAGTATCATATTTTCATTTTGATCGTCATTTTTGAAAAGCCCTATCCTTCTTCTTTCCAACGCTGTGTCGACATTTGATGTACCTCCTTTGGTTTAGAAGATATGTACATTCAAAGAGGGTACACTTTTGTGTTAAAAAACGACAAACACCCTCGATTTCGGCGATTTCAAGTCGCTATAACTTCGCCATTTTTCATCCGATTGACTTGAAACTTTGGTTGCCGCCACTACATGGCCCAAATGGACGGAAAACAAAGTTTCATAACAATCGGATATATAGAAGTGGTGTTATTGATACTCGAAATTTGGCGAATCCGTAAAAACATATAGTAGGGTCTGGCAAGCGCCGCAGCTTTTCGCGCGTTAGATAAACGCACAAAGCTCACCAAGTCGGCCCTTCGGGCCCTTTTTGCTCGCACGGTCAACATTCCCTACAGATGCCGCGGGGGGCTTGCCAGCCCCCTGATCAAGGAACTTTCAATGGAAAATTTCTAGAAATATCGTAATCGCATAAGACCAGTTCTTTTCCTTCTTACCTGTTGCAGTTTGAGGGGCATGACAAACTGTTTTGTTCTGAGAGGTGACGGTGGAATGAAAGACTTGGGTGTGACGGTCGTGTATAAACTGGGTACATCTATATTACCCAGCATGTTATCTGAGGGGGGGGGGAGATTTAGGATAGGACTTGTAGGAAAGAGGAAGCGAATGAGCTGACAAAATGTATAGTGTACACTGTACATTGCGTATACATTGCCTTTACACTGTGAAAATAGCGTGTTCAATGTACATTGTATAGTGAATACATTGTATGTACAATGCACAATGTACATGATCTGCGAATCTATTAAACATACCTTTCAGGTTCCCCGAGTTGATACGTCCACCACCACAAGACTTGTTGTCATACCAGTGTGAATAGTGATCTGTCGTCCTGAAACGGAGGGGCCGGGGGTTAGCGCGAACAACATATATAGGAAGGCAAAAAGTGGTGGTGTTAGGATATGAATTATAAACTTATAAAGGAGCAGCGCGATGCGAATTGTTTGAAAAAGTGGGGGAGTACCCTGTGGTAAGTTCTTGGAATTGATGTGAATGGAGCATTTGTAAAGGCGGGATTTAGGAATTTATCTTTGTACACCTCGTAAATAATGCTTTTTTTGATTTTTACCATTCCAACACTCTATGTATATCGTATGAGGTGAGTAGCGATGATCCGTGCTAAAGCGTTAATTGGGGATGTTCTCTTATAAAAGGTATGACTATGAGCAGTTTTTCAAGTAGAAAGAAACTCATGTGTCTTGTGCCACACTCTACAGTGCGTTGCAACATCACCATTCCAATTAACTCATTAGCAGGTCATTAGCGGTTATAATTGAGGAGGCATCTCCAGATTGAAAAGTTTGATGTGCAAATGACCAACACACCACAGGTCCTATCGAAATTAACGAGCATTATAATTAGTGAGTTCTTACATGGGCGCGCGCACACACGCGAGAAAAGGTGACAATGACTAGAGTGGTTTTCAGAGGAGGGGGGGTGAGTAGAGATTGGTGTTGAGGAGAGAGTGGTGTTAAGGAGATATTGGACATTGGTAGTATTGAGTAGAGATTGGTGTTGAGTAGAGAGAAGTGTTGAGTAGAGAGTGGTGTTGAGGAGAGAGTGGTGTTGAGGAGATATTGGGCATTGGTAGTATTGAGTAGAGAGTGGTGTTGAGGAGAGAGTGGTGTTGGGGAGAGGTTGGTATTGAGTAGAGAGTGGTGTTGAGGAGAGATTGGTGTTGGGGAGAGATTGGTGTTGAGGAAAGAGTGGTGTTGAAGAGAGATTGGTAGAAAGTGAGTCTGTGACGTGACAATTCATCGACACCATTGCGTCATTGAGCATCAGTTTCATTGATCAATGATCAGCAATGAGCACTCGCAGAACCCGTGTCAACATTTGACGCTGGGAGCGAGAGGGAATGAAATATCGATAATAATGGTTCAATAGAGGAACGACAATGAACAATAATAATTATTACATGGTTAGAACAGACCATTATGTTCATCCATAACAATAAGAATTTTACACTCCCACACTGTAATCATCTCGACTATATTCATTCAACACCAGCCCTCTTCTGAGTACTATCTCACATGAAAATTCGCTCCTGAAATACCGATTTCCTGAAAGCTCCATTATTAAATGCGTTGTCTGAACTCTGCATCCCTGACTACTATAATATTGCAGCTGGTTTATGTAGGAGCTGGTTCATGAAGGAGTTGGTTTATGTAGGAGCATATATTCTTTGTTTTGACCTGGATTCTTTGTGTGTGACTCAGATTTCAATCCATTTGTGGGACTTTTGTGTCCCGTTCATAATTCATTTTCGCATTGTGTCTTTGACCGAGTTTTTGAGCGTCGAGTGTCAACACTCGTGATCCATACCACATGGTTGTTTCAATGAAATTTTGACCTCAAATTAGGAAAAAAAATATATATACGGAACGTGAAAACTGCCCCTAATTATTCGAGATTCCAACGCGTGGGACATTTGCAAACTCCTGTGTTTTGCACCACTATAATTATCCTATGATTGACAGAATAATTTTTACATGCTCGTTACACATCGATTTGCATACATCTTTATCTTGTCCCATAAATTCCACATGCAGTCCCTGGATTGAACCTATTGGAACCAATTATTAACGGACGAAATATCGATTTGTGCTTAAACGAGATCTCAAAAACATTTACTTCGCATTATTCCCAGTTTTATGTTTTTCGTGACGTGACATCGTGTAGTTGGTTCGAAAGTCTTGTTCCACAAAAAACCTTCTCTTGATTTAAAGTGTGACTATTGGCTCGAAATTGGTTCTAGATAATCATAGTGCAGTTCTGCCGAACCGATGATGACTCAATTAATGTTTCATAAATTCGATATGCCACNGGCCCTTTTTGCTCGCACGGTCAACATTCCCTGCAGATGCCGCGGGGGGCTTGCCAGCCCCTTGATAATTCCTGGTATAATATCATGAATTTTCTCGTCATTGCTCGAAATAATATATGATAAATAATTCCTATAGGTACAATAAGATAATAATGTGATTTTTTAACTTTTTTAGAACAATGATGGCACGAAAACTGAGATGGCACTATCACGAAATTCAAACACGAAGCGTATATATGGAACTTAACTCCTAATTGAACGCCTAATTGAAGTACCGGTTACATGGCTCTGTACTCATCAGGCAAAATTCTAGATGTTCACTGGTCACCAGCTTTGTCATTCATATAATAGGTGACATTGTATCACGCAATTCCATTGTTGATGGATCACGCAACTTTAGATCCCGCATAAATTCGTATAAGTCGACACTCGACAGATCCTCCCGCGTCGATACCAAAACAGCTCTAATACCATACTGTAATGCCATATATTCCACATGGGATCAATAATCCTGCTAGGAATAAGTTCGGAGAAATCAGGATGGGAGCATAAACTATACCACGTTTTTGATCAAACCTACCACAGTTGTACATGATCATGCGCTATACGCTTGGCGTCATTTTGGCTAAGCTGCGCAAAGCTTATGTTACAGATCCGATGAATATTCGACCGTAGCTTTGCTTTCATTATATCCTCGTCTTGATTCAATTACCGGTACATAATAATTGCAGTAAAAACTCATCCTATCTACTATAATTACCCCAGGCCCACATCCGATAATGGATATATAATTTGTTTGCTTTGTTCACTTTTCGCCAGATAATTAACTCGAATCGTGTACGTTTAGCTGCGTGTAATAACAGTTCACTATCATCGCAGTCTTCATGAGTCACGAAGAAATCACCGAGTTCAAAACCACATATAGATTCATCTACGAAACTTATTGATCTACTGCAACCGTGTAATCATGGCCTCCCATATGAAACCTCGTCAATCATCACACAGAAAAGATAAGGTGATATAAAGAGCTAATTAGATGAACCATGAGGGTTGGTGGTATATCGATGCGTTTGAGGGGATGAAAAACCTAAAACCACTGATGAGAGTAACTTCAGTGGTTTTGGAGATGCCTGATCATTCTTGAGCCTAGTCAACAGTTTTTCTTCAATATATTAGTCTGCAGTTTCATAACGAATATTACATCCGTTCATGGCTGTTATCACGAATAATACAAACTAATGAGGGTTTAATTGGCCCTTTTCATGAAATAATGAGCTGTACTATGTAATTGTTGAGTTCTACTAGAGCTTTGAGGTTCTGTTTTAGCTTCAAGTTCAATCAATATAACCTATATCGTGTACTGGCGATATGAGGTGCCATATCAACCGTGATAAAAGTAAACGTTTGCGAATTTTCTTGTCCTGCCCATTTACCGATGAAAATAATCTGATTTCATCCAGAAATCACGCCCGAAAATGTGTGAAAGCGGGGGTTAACTGGTCAGAGGAGCCGCAATAAAGTCTAGATCAATCGATGAGGTGAAATCGACAGAAGATAATACCATCACAGGATATGCTATACAATTTTCCCGCCACCTGCGTCAATAACACTCTGATCACTCCCACTATAGCAGCTGGCTAGAGCTCAATGTGTTGACCGTCTCACTTCAGGCACCATTTTCACCACAATTATCTTTTCGAGATCATTTTCTATTCCAGGAGGGGCCGGAGAACGAGTTGGTGTGCATCAAAACAGTTGCTCAATATACGCTCCACATATATCGCATTCCACATCGAAACTCTCCTTCCTTCAAACTTTCCAAACTCACGCCAATATAAATCTTGTTCAACCACGTGATCATATTCACAACGCGCTACCTGAGCCGCGCGCAGCTCAGCTCAGATAGCCGCGACACATCACGATCTATAATATCTGAGTCACATGGGATATTCAGAGCCACCTTTATACTTCGGTAGCGTTAGGTGGCAGGTCTCCTCTGTTCTCGAGAACTTTAAGTTTAATCCAAAGGTCGAGTACGCTAACAACAAAGGTAATAGTTAGACACTTCCCATATAACCAGATGCTATATGTTGATCGTCTCGTGCCGGACAGATTCGTTTTCTGGTCTGACAGCTGCCATAGTTAGCATTGTCTCGTAACATATTCTGACACCATTCGTAACATATTCTGACACCATTTATCAATATTCTGACACCATTTTACTTATCAATGCAAGATTTAAACCATTTAACAATCCATATGACAGGCATTATGTCGGTCTCGTTTATTTCTGGGAGAACAAGAGATTCGTTACATCTGGTGTACAAAGACTACAGGTATAGCAAAGACAGATCAAGAAATGGAGTCACTTACTGGAGGTCTGTTATAGATGACACTTCACATTTAAAGTTTATAAGAATGATTTGAATTTAAGTGATATAGAGTTTATTCATCGTCTCTACTATGAAATTGTGACGCACAGAAAACCGCATACTCATAGAAATGAGTTCAAGTTTGCCATGATTCGGGTCCTATGAAACAATTCCTATTCCTGCAGATGCATGTACAGTCGAAAGACATCACTCAATCCTCAAATCTGCAAAGCTCGACTTAGCACGGATGCACAGGGGAATATTCTATCTTATGGGAGGGAACACAATCATCCGGCCAACTCTTTAGAGATACAGGTTCGGTGACAACTCATCTAAAAATGAAATAAAAAAACATCCAATTGGTCATGGTATACTGTGTAAATATGGTATGGATATTGAAAGCCCGCCATTCTTTCAGATCAGAACGTGCATATCAAACATCAAACGACTGTCAGACGTACGGAAAATGGAAGATATTCACCCGGAGGAAAAAGAGCAGATAAAAAACCTTATCAACAACATATCCAGCTCCATCCTATACTCTGAGGATATTGCCAGACATTTCAGAGCCTTGAAACACGAGGGGGAGAGGCTACTTAGCATGTCGGCAGCATTTGAGTCTCATATCGACAAGAACATCGACCATCAGATAGGACCACCTTCAGCAAGCATCAATGTCTCGATAGATCCTGCGAAGAGTGCTTATTCACCATCACGAGGTGTTGTTTTAGCACCACCAGAACTTGCAACATCACCTTTATCAGTAGGTTCAGGTGCTATGCTAACTTCAATGGAACAAAGTGTTTCTATGCCCACTTCCAGTGAGAGAATGTCGGTTCAATCCCCTCGGCTGGCAACAGGACACCTACCAACGTTCAGTCTGGCAAATGTTGGAAAAAGGGACAATGGTAATGGCGACCCGGGTGAGACAGGATTTCTACAACCAACTCCTCAGTGTCATGATCAGCAGTCAAACCAGCTAGAGTCATCACTAGGAAACCTTGCAATTAGTTCTTCCATCAGTCCACCAATCAATACATTGACACAAGATCAGAAGATTGCAATCCTGGCAACACATCCTTATTTATGCACTGTACCCCATAGCACCAGCGGACTAGCTGTAGCGGGGAACATTGGGTCCAATATCCATGTTATCAGCGAACCAGACTCCTCAATTCCTCTTACAAACTCCGTCAACACCCTCCCATCCCACACAAAGAGTCGACTCCTAAACAACAGCCTCACAAAAACCTCCTCAGAAAGCAGCCCCCTAGCAGTTATGTTGCAATGCAACATCAACAGTAATAATCCTGCCCAAGTTTCCACGGGAAGTTTCCGTGGCGACCGTCTAGCCTCATTTCCTGCCTCAAAGCCCTATCCACACACTAAGTTGCAAGGGGGTCCTATGAGAACATCCCAATGTCATGGAGGAGTTCTGCGGAACAGCCCATATACAAACGTGACACTTGCACAACGATATGGTTACCATGACAACATGCCCTGCAACTTGAAGCCACACGGAGATCATGCTACCTTTCAGAGCAACAATTTTGAATATGCAGTTTTAAATAATCATATGCAACATGGCGGCCGCACGCACTCCCAGCTAGTCAGATTTCTCAAAACACTCTCCCCAGAAGAAATCTGTATCTTGTCTAAATCCTTGCCCATACTAAAAAGCAAACCTGGAACTAGAACTACCACGGACTTTAATAGTGCTGATAAGGGAGTATCATAAATGTTGCATTTGCCCGTGTAACTTGAATGACCGAAGCGTTACTTAAAATAAGTGAAATATTGTATGTTTAAGAAGGCAAAGAAATTGTTAACCAATTATCATATGATGTGATGAATTTCAAAGTTCGTTGTTTTCTTTGTAGCTCCTACTCATATATTTTGTCACGCGGCACACTTTTGTTGTACTCCATGAAATGCATAGCGGAGTGGTTATTTGTTTTTTGAATGAAAAACTGTAGCATGACAAGTGAATTAAGTACTTGAATGAATGGAATATTGAGTTAAGCATACAGAATGAAGAATGATCCAAACTCCAGCATATTTTAGAAAATAACATTGTCACAAGTTCTTGATCGAGAGATTTAGCACTAAATATTACGGTAGTGCAGAAAAGGAAATCAGCAACTTAATATTTTTAGGTACCTAACCAGTAACACCACACCACACAGATACAGAAGGTTACAAGACAATCAAACTACAACCATGAAAAAGCAATCTACTGACGCTATTGGTGGTTTCCCGCTGACTTGAGCAGCTGACCCGGGTCGAGAAGATGTGGTCCAGCCTGGTTTGGGCGTGGCCCTGGCGGAGCTCCATGCATTACGGACAACAAAACACCCGCCTCCCCCTGCCGCATGGTGTTGAAGGTGGTGGAGAGAAGACCCGTGGGCAGGAGAGGAGGAAGGGTGGAGCAAGTGGTCCCGGGCTGACCCCACCCTGGGACCCGTCTGCATGGTCTTGTACACAGTCATGGGTCTCTGGGTGTGGTATATGACGTGTATGCGGGATGTGGAATCAGATATCTAGCAGTGTTAGAAAATGTGCAAACATATTTGGTTCAATCTTTTTGAAACTATTAGAGGTTAATGGACCGTGACAAACGAATTGGAAGACAGCAACAACAACAACAACACAGTCAATACTGTGCTACATGATAAGAGACACATGAATGCAGAGCTACGAATTGCACCAGCCAAACGTCGGACGTCAAGAGCTACAGTTGGTTGCTGTTGCTTGAATCAGTATATATCTATCGTGTGTACTATCACAGCCACGTGCTGCTCACTCTTCCCCTCATTGGTCGACCCGGCTAGATCATAACATGCTCTATATAGAAATCTGGAGCGCGCGCGAGAGAGATGTATGAGGGCAGATTAATCCTAATTAGAGTTATGGGAGGCAAGCATGAAGCAGATTCTAATATAATAATGCATCATCAGCTTTTATATAGTATAGACAGCTCTATCTGATATAGTGTGGTGTTGTTCGATGTGTGAATGCACACACACACTGCTGCAAGTCTTGATATAGCAGTGTGGTCACTACAATATCTCCTTCATGTTAAACATGTTCATTTGAATGGGGATTGAATGAATGAAACGTCTTGATAAGCAGAGTCAATCTTAGATAGCTTGTTTAATAACCGTGCTTTGATATGTGCAGTTTGTGGGGAGCTGTAAACACGACTCTAGTGTCACATGATGACAGAGCACATGATGGCTTAGAATGTTCTTAGGGAGAAGTCTTCCTTGAAGTGATGTAATTTTGTCACAGATGACAGGATCCTAATGAAACAGCTGCAGTGGCGCAGCTGTTAATAATAATGAATGTGATGCAGTGCAGTCGTAATGCATGTAAATATGATGTAACTCTCTGAGGTCAGAGTTGTGTGAGTAGTATCGGTGGTTTAGATGTTATTCTTACACAGTGCATCTGTGAGAGCTTTTTTCTGAGCTATCATCTTATCATGACAACCTAAACAGCCCATTTAAACATACATGATACAGCGAGAATAAAAAAGGGATGGAACTTGGAAGACTACCAAATTTTTAAAGTAAGAATTGAACCAAGATTGCCATTGATCCTGCAAACCTCCTATACTTGCGCTCATTGACCAGGTTGAACTGTTGCAGTGAGTTGAGGAGTGATTCCTGGAGACAGATTCTCAGTCGAACTCTTGACACCACGTGACTGTTGTGACTTTGGAGTGTGGTGTCATCCTGGTGCCAAGAGAGTGGTGTCAGCAGAAGTGCAATCAACGAAAGTGCAATAAGTAAGTATGAAGTGACTTCACCAAGCGATGAATTCCAAACCTCGTGGATACTTCTGACGAAGAGAGGCATCTCTGTTGGTCCAATGATTTGAAGTTCCCCCATTTTGTATATGCCGCCTATTATAGATCGAATTCCTATTCGATAGATAGATAGGTGTCGATATGCTTGAAGGGAATTAAACCCGTCTCAGAAGCAAATGCCGATGTCCTTGAAGAAGTAGACAACCAAAGGAAGGGAATCGGGAATCAATAAGAGTTCATTTAACGGAAATGGATTTTTGCATGCAAAGCTACTTGAATATGTGGATAATCATCGATGAAGATCATCAAATACAACGGAGTAATATTAATAAATGTATTATACTTAACCGAATTATGGGGCATATAGGTATGGGGTCAAGTCACTAACTACCTATATAATATGGTTGAGCTGACGCCCTAATCCTTAGTCAATAGAGAAATTACTTTGCATGCTGCATGGAGTTTGTACTGCTATGTGCGTGTGTACATTTCCAAGGCACCTAAACAATTGGTCACTGCAGAGTGCACAGCCGATTTGTAATTGGAGATCCGACTCACAGTTCGAGGGTTATCTTTGTTCACTATAGTGACTCCAAATTTAACAGTTGTAGGCAATCTAAGAGTAAAAATGTTTCTATTTCTGGAAATTGGCATGACCACGTTTCCCTACTGAAAAGGTGATCAGTTCCTGTATGAGTTTAACAGTGATGATGGTGCTTTGATGAGTTCACCATGACAACCAAAAGCAATACAAACCCATTTTCCAGAAAGAACAGATAACGAATCTAACCTTGAAGATGATTTGATTCCAGGGAAAACTCTGAGGACTTCACTGCTCAGATCATACACAAATTTTTGCCCTCCGGACACTTCCTTGGCCACCTTGGCAACTTCTCTACCAAAGTCCTTGGCGACTTCGCGGACACCTCTTGGATAAACATCATCAAAGCAACGATTGTATCTCTCAAACGGAGATATGATGTTCCTATGGTTGATACGGGAATGATGATTCATTCCATTTTCTTTTGTGTGGGCTGATGTGTTACCATGGTACCCAGACTGAGACAACTTTGCAGCAAGATTCCCTCTTCCATCCTTGTAGTACGTCTGATTACGAGGTAACTGCTGTCGGCAATATCGAACTGGTAAAACTCGGCATCTCGAACAAAAACAACGCCCCACAAAGCAACCAACCATCATGTACCTACTGCTGTCACTCCCCCACAAGCTTTCTCATACGTGAGAGTGCAGCTTTTGTTACATGAATGCATGATCGCCTCTCCCCACCTCTATACAAGATACGTTGTATATTTATATGAAAAATGTACTATATATAACATAAACAATACAGAGATTTATACCTTGATAAATATGCGTTCTGAGTGATTGATCACGTGACCACCTAATATGGAAAAACGTGTGGCACATGACCTGCTCACATGGCACACGTGGTCTAGTGATCAGTACGTAGGAGGTACTGACTGAGATGATCGTGATTATTATCAAAGTGTGATGCAAGTGACTGCTCGACTCATTAGCAAATGTCTATGGAGTTTCCGTGAAGAGGACCTGAAAAGCAATTAGGTGGATTGCTTCATAGGCACCTAGGTGGACGACGCTTAACGACAACTAAACTTGGCGAGTCTTTCTTTGGAAAGCAGAGCTCTCATATATGTTAGTCTTGATATGAGTGAGTACTGTGTTTGAGATACAGGCTGCGAAACTTACAAAACGCAACTTACGAAATTCCAATTTTCCTGTCGGTCGAAAAAGATTTACACAACAGATCTACAATTTCATAGCTTACGTGGTTGTCAGATGGACCCATTGATAATATCTCAACTTCTCCCCCAGGAAGTATGGGCGTCTCTTGTACCCTTTCATGATAGTCACGTGGTCAATATCACGTGGGATATGCAGCTGCGTGACACGTGAGGTTGGTCTTCACACTCTTGTCTTTATAAGACAAGATCACTACTTTAGATCCATGCGATGGTACAGCTGGATATACAGCTGTCAAATCGAGTATTGATATATGACTATGGGCTCCAAGTTTTAAAAAGTATCCAAAAAGGGGAACCGAAAAATTATTCAAGGAAAATTGAAACAGAAAGGGTTGAAAGAGAAAGAAGTAAAAATATTGAATGAAGATACTCGTCAAAGCAAAATTCCAAAAACAGTTCTGTATTATGTAACCATCCTGCAGAAATGATTTGACCTGCTTAACTTCAGCAAGGAGGGTTTTAACTTAAATTTAATGAATTGCACGATCCACGGATAGATTGAATATTTCTTAGATTTACACATATGATTTAATACTTATGGCATAGCCGATTTGACGAATATCAAAGGGCGAATGCATTACTTTTCCATGCAGAGATAGTATCAAAGAACTCCTCAAACACATAATATCTTCATACGATCGTGTATGAAAGTTCCTTTGTATCTACAAGAGTACAGAAAAATTCCTACGATGATAAATTTTGTCTAATGACTTTAAACTTCCGTTAGTAAGCATTGAGTAGTATGTGACGAAATTAGAATTCACTCGCACAAAAGAACGGAATATTGATGTTAGATCATTCACACGAGGTATACAAGAAAGATCAGATAAATCTTGCGAAAAAAATAAATTCCTGAAATTGTATGAAACGTAGAGTACCTATCCAATCAATGAACCCTACGAGTATGACCTATCTTAACGGAAACAGTAGCTCCAAACAATGCGATGAAATGGCATATCACATGAAATCTAACTCAATTTCTGCCAAGAAAGTGTTTTCGAATAGGTGGCTCAAAAATCAGTTAAGGTGGCAGAGCCAGCTACATTCCACCACAAAAATGTGTGTGAGAACTGCGAGAAGGAAAAGGTCGACTATAATTGTCAGTGACGAATTTCAGGGCACTTTAGGAACACTTGAAGAATGGGTAATTTTCAGGAAAAGAATTGGTCTCTCTGTTATGAGGATGCAGAGACGCGATTATGGTAGAAATTTCCAGGAAATGGTGCCTTTCCAAAGGAGTATTTCCGGAAACGAAGTAGCGGCGGCTATAGTATATCGTATAATGAAAAGCTAGTACCTTATCCGCCCAACCACTAGTAAAGTACATGCTACACAGAGCATGCACTATATTGTGATCATCATAGATTCTTCTTTTGTGGTCGCCGGTTTCTGGTCTCAGTAGGATCTGAAACCCTTTCGCCGGGTCCCCAGAGGCCAACACCTGCTAGTCAACCCCAAGGACTCCCAAATATATACCAAAATAATATTAAACATAGGATAAGACTGCAACTAGACACGGGAGTCTAGTGTCAGCTGCTACCATCAGCGGTGCAAACTCAGAGAGTAGGCAGGGACTACCACTGTGGCCAGGATACCATCTACTCCATCCAAGAGACCAAGACCTGCTGGGATGTTAGTAGGGACCGATTAACTGAAAGAGATTCAGTATCATCCGAAGTGATTAACGCTCTT
>CAMPET010000033.1:131164-143104 GCA_946803715.1 Beroe ovata | reverse complement strand
TGTGTGTGTGTGTGTTTGCGCACTCCAGTTTAACTACGATTCAATAATACTTAAAAACGGATTTTAAAATCGCCACACAACAAGAGAACTCTTTTGACGCAGTTCTATTGATCATCTGTGGCTACACATAGCACTGTTTACTTCACGGATTCGTTTGATGAAGCCATGTTTTAAATCGGCTTAAATTAAAAGAGGTATCTCCGTAGTGTCAAAGAATATTGTCAGAAAGAATAGAGTCAAAGAATATTGAAATATCGTGCGCATTTTGAATCTGAATACGTGAAAGAATTCCTAATTTTTTAAATAATTCGTGCTATGATGATGAACACACATACGGCATATGTAACATGATTGTAAATATTATGAATAACATTATTTGACATCAAGAGAGTGTTTATCTACTGAAGCAACAATTGTTAAGCGAGCTCCATGACATGCAGTGCTTCCACTTCCCGGAAAGGAGAAAATTCCTTTCTTCCTTGTTTTGAAGAATTGTTCTCGAATTTTCTCCTTTCTGCACTTAAACATGCAACATCTATAATTAATGAAGTTCTATTTGTAATCTGCGAGCAGTCGATCTATATGAATGGACTATGAAGCGTTCACATAGATCAAACCTGAGGTCACACAATTTTATCCTTATGGTAATAAGTTCAGATCGCCCCCGGCAACATTGTTTTCACAATGCAGGGGGGCAGGGCGCGATTATTGAGGTATATTCGGTCAACATAGAAACACGGGAATATACACATGTAAACAAAGACATTCGAATCAGAGAAAAAGAATAAACATCGTTGTTTAATCGCATTTCAAGTACACATTGGTTCTCGACGGGTTTTTGGATAGTCTAGACGAAGTTTGAGCTCGAAAAGGTCTGAGTTCTGACTATGGTCGAATTTCCTTTGGACTTTCGGGTACTTCGTAGTAGGAAAGCGTATCGAAGTTTTATTTCTTCTCCTTTTTCCACTTTCTTCTCTTTTAGCTGCTAGTGCTACATGGTAGACTGGTGTCACTCCATCCAGCACTAGCTAGAAACTGTAATTACAAATCCCATCCAGGCATGCTATTCCTAGCGTTACTATGTTCCCTCCCCTGGATAAGCACAACTTCGCGGGAGTTGAATGACCACGAAAAGGGGATGCTGACAGCGTTGAAGAAGGTAGTATCGGGCACCTCACGAAGAGCATTCACCACATGCAACTTGGCTCTCTTCACAGACGAGGTGGACTATGAAACTGCCCGCTCAAGATGTGAAGAAATCACGGAGAATGGGAGTCTTGCTACAATCGATTCTCGGTTCATGAGCCTCGAGCTGGCACTCCTAATTCGAATGGCGTTCCCCGAGGTAGTTGGACCGTGGGCACAAGAGATGTTCGTCTGGGCAGGTCTCCAGAGAACGGGGAATGAGGGAAGGGAGAATGAGTTTAGGGAAGAGGACTGGGAGTGGGGTGATGGTACACATCCACAAAACTACACAAACTGGGCAGACTACCGGTCTCGCGAGGGGGAGACTAAACTGAGGATAGATTTCCTGGGGGGATGGAGCACAAGCGATGGATCCGCCAAGTACCCCTTCGTGTGCAACTTCAACACAAAGTATGTCATCTCTGACACTGCCGAATCCTGGAGTGGGGCCAAGAGTCTATGCGCGGATTCTGGGCTTACCTTAGCTAAAGTCAAGAACCCTACAGATATCAAGCAGTTCCAATCCTCGCTTTACTATTACATGGCCGAAGAAAATCGTAACTTGTCACCTGGGCTATGGGACGCGGACAATTGGTTCTGGTTGGATGGGTCGTATGATGAGGATGAAGATCACTGGGTGTGGCTGGATGGTGAAAAGTTTGGCGACTGGGAAGATGATATGCCGTGGTTGGAAAATCAGCCAGACCAAGCAGTTAAACACAGGAGAATGAAATCCGCACAGGATTCCCTAGCCATCTCGAAATGGGGTACTTTCGATGATTCCTACGACTCCCCTATGCGAAAGAGGTTGTTTGTTTGTCAGTGTCCAGACCACTGGCTTAGACACAGGGACGAGATGTGATGTGTAGGGAGACATATAACCAAATTCTTTCTCGATGATTAAATGAAAATATAATATTTTCGGGGATAATAATTAGGTTAAATTTTTCGAAGCTATGAAGTTTATAATTAGACGTACTTAATTACCTAATTAGACTCACTTATTGAAGTATTTCTTGTTGATGAAGTTCATGACTTGGTTCCACTCGACCAACACGGGCACGGTAGAGGGTTCCCTGACCACTACTCGAGAGGGGACCATGTGCCGAGACATCTTGCGCTGGAGCAGTACGTCACGTGATCGTAGCAAATCACGTGACTTGGAGTGGTCACGTGGTCGGATAGCTGGGTCACGTGACCTCATATAGGTAGGGTTGGGTGTGTTGCTACGGGGCATTGTGTAACTAGGGCTCATGGTGGGTCGTGGTTGTGCCTCAGGTGGATTTACTGTGGCGTGTTAGGATCAAATAGTCTGCTTTTCGGGCAACAATAAGCAACTGACAAAAACAAAATGCAATGTACAAATTATGGCAGAAAAGCGAATAAAAACCACCATCTATAAGTATCAATTATCAGCCACTGTGTTGGAAACAGCAGAGAGTGTGCATTGCAGTGTGCAAATAGATTAAACGAAATTACATTGAAATCAGAAACGGATTTCAGCTTCATGAGCCCATGGTCTGTCGCTATGAGATACTGTTTAGTGTGTATTCGCATTTCGCACACACAGACATATCCTCTGCATTTAGGAGGGGGCCGCTCATAAACGCTATGTTAGATCGGATCAAATCTGTTGTTGTCGGAATTTTCATTGATGGAATATTATATTCAGTAGGGTGTGCCGTGCTGTAATACGAGTGTCAAATAGTACAGTCACCCACTGCGCGGTTGATTGCATATACAGGTCACATTATAGATTGCCCATCACACAACTCTCTGCTCCCTAATCTAAATAGCAGCTACATGGGTTCGTGGTAATTGATTTTTCGGATGTCGAAATTGTAATGAGACGTGTGCACTGTGCACTGAGCAATGTATCTACATGGATCGATCGAGTTTTGAGGCAAACTAAGGACTGATCAGTAAAATTAACCTACTTATACTCGGCACAGCTTATGATTGAAATAAGTACCTAACAGATTTTAGGCCATGCATAAACACTTTCGCTACACCATTAGCTGACATACTCAAAAAGCAATTGAAAGCAATTAGTCGAGTTTAAAAACCACAAAACTTCGTTCACAAAGCCGGTCATTCCTTTCCGAGTGAGCGCTCAGATCAAAGCAAGATCGCAAAAACAAAAACATGATCGAACAAATAGTGTTCTCAAGAATGTACAGAGCCATGCGATGCGAATAATTACTTCTTATTAAAGATACTGAGATACTGTAATGCATCTTCAGGTGACGATGAACTCTAGGTGGCAGATATGTTTGGGTAAGATGCCACATGTTTCATTTGTATGACGTCATAAGGCTGCAGTTAGGATGGACATATTCAAAGACAAAACCGATGTCACAGTTAGGCGACAATTATATATTCCATTGTCGATATATTATCCTTAGTAGGAGCTAATTATGCAAGCACAAAACGTTGCCATGATACGACGAAAAACAATTTTCATCCTATCCGGAAACGTATAGAAGACACCGAAAGTCGAGTAGCAGCTCAATCACTATACCGATAGGATATATATCAATTGAAGAGCACCTTGAGAAAGTAATCGTATCACAGACACACAGACACACACACACACACACATCTTTCACTCAGGAGCTCGAGAGTTAGTCACATGGCTTAAGTATAAGACTCCTGGTATTTAAAGTTCAAAAGTAATCTGGTAGACACATTGTGGAGCAGACGCCGCCACTGTGGGAAAAAGAGAGGGGAGGAGGGGGCCATATTGCCCTTCAATGACGCCCCGCTTTAGTGAGCAGAAGAGGTAATTTGGGTATGATTGAGAGGAGCTTCGCGATGAGGCCGGGGGAGAAGAGAGGGAGCAAAGTTCCTGACGGAAGCTATGCGTGAAATGAACTGTCGATCAATTACTTCATTAGCACTTCCACTAGTAGTGGGAGCAATCTGGAGAATGTGTATGTGTTATGCATGAACACTGTATTGGACAAAGCTGTGTGTGTGAGTGGGGAATGAATGATGAAAATGACTATCGGTTGAGCAGGGGAGAGAGAGAGAAAATGTGATTAGAAAAGAGTGATCGATAAGAATATTTCATCTATACGTATATTGGTGTGATGTAACATATCACACAACGTCACAAGTTATAAGTCAGGCACGATAGTAGTCAGAAACTGTACAAAATCAGAATAAATGCATTTCATCTGTCAAAATCATTTCTAGATTTTTTCACCGTACTATCAAGGTTTTCCATTTCCATAGCAACACGTGACAACAGATAGGTATGTAAAAAAATCCAGGTACCTAAATGTACCTAAAAAGTATACCGAAAAAGCAGAAAATGATGACGTCATATGGTCACACTATCTTACCTGAAGTGATACCGAGTAGCTATGGACTGTAGTATTGCTGTCCAATCCATTTCGTCCCTTCTACGAGTCATCCTTCCATACTTAAACACAATGAAATATTTTACAGTGCTCTACGGTGCAATAACTCGGGGTTGAACAGATCAGGGAAACAGATCAGGGAAAAATGCGCTTCAAACGATACTCAAGTCAAAATTTCGTCTAAATGGCATCAACAAAACGACGTACTGGAGTACAAGCTTTACAATAACAACACGACAAAACGTTGTTATGCTGTTATGGTGTACTGTGGTGACTAAATTATCAAGTTTACCTGTATACAACGGAAAAAAGACGCCTTCACATTCATTTTCGTGTACATAAAACTGTGTTTAACCGGACGTTACCTAAATGTAACGGGCGTAATATGATGCAAATACCTACGATATAAACCATGACCAATAGTCCAGGTTCCCTATACACTGGTGTTATAGGAACAATACAAATTGACTCATTAAATGATTTACCACGGTTGCTCGGTTACCATATAGCACATCCCACATAATGTACAACATATTGCAATGGATTATACTACTGAGATTGTACACTACAAGTACTATGACAATGTCTGAATTTCGAAGCTAGTACTTACTTACTTAGTAATTGGAACGTGACAGCAAAATTCAGTAGATTTTCGATAATTTTATTTGAGGGAAAAAAGAGTTAGAGCGTGCGCGTCAGAGAAGAATCGAAGTTAATGTCATACTCTTCCTATTACGACCAATGTGCACACCTATGGGACACCTTGTCTAGCGAAGTTACAGTGAAATTAAAGTGCACCATCCATGTAGGTACGGAAAAGTTCAGTAGTTCTCAGGTGGAAGAAAATATCCGTACAAAACGTCCAATCATGTATTTGAGATGAAAACTGAAAATGGAGGCTTTACAATGCGAACAACAACGTTTAAAAAATTTAATTATGCATGCATTTAGATCAATTAAAGTGATTCTTTTATGTTACTTCTCACTTATGAAAGCATTTATTAACTATGACTATTAGTTATAACGTAATATTCGTGCTACAGGAAGCTATTTTTATCTGAATAATCGATATTTCCGTATGCCACATGCTAACAGGATGCCAGCTACATGGCAAATACTCAAGTTGGTGGCAGTCTAATGTTTTGAGGCATACCTCGGTGTAATTGAACAATGACGATATCGTTGCTTATCATACTAGATTTTTCAGTCTCAAACTTCAATCAGACACGAATCTTGACTAACAAAAGCGTCTTATAACATCGTTAAAACGCAATTCATCGTCGGGTTATGAGCTGTAACAGCATGATCAGCGCTATATTAATCAATCTAACTTGTAAGAAACAGCAAGATTCTGCCGTGGAAGCCATGCGATTTCCATGCCATACTACTTACCCTTAACCGTATCATGCGGGATTAATATCACGATTAGGGGAATTCTGCTCTCAGAAAAATGCATAAGTACTGTACACAGAATAACGCAGATCTAAGCACAGAATAACGCATACAGACACACACACACACACAAATAGGCTGACTGCTGTCAGAAGATGCGAAGGCCATCAGGACACACATGTCGTGTTTTTTTCTTATGGCAGCTTTACTATGCTCTCGGCTGTCAGGCGCCGTAGTGATTGTTTCATATTAAAACAAATTATAATATCTTCAAAAACATAGCAGTTGATATTCCAGCATATTTCTCGAGGAATCAAAGAGTAATCCACTTCACTCACTATTCAAATCAAGCTGTGTTTACTATTCACAGACCATTCACAGACCGTTGTCAGGCAAGCTGTGGTATAGACCATGGCCTAAGATGTGAGAAATCTCACAGATTTCTACGGATACCAATACACGACGTGCAAATCTATTCGTATTCAGAATTTAGAGCAATAATCCTCTACAAAACATACATAATGGAGTGAATTCATGAGTAAATATGTACAAATCTAAACGAATCGATCGATGGGTTAATTAATTGAAGGAGAGAGAGAGAGAGAGGGAGAGAGGTAAGGTGTGGGAGAGTGTTTGTGCGAGGCATG
Organism: Beroe ovata; assembly: GCA_946803715.1. Taxonomy (NCBI): domain Eukaryota; kingdom Metazoa; phylum Ctenophora; class Nuda; order Beroida; family Beroidae; genus Beroe; species Beroe ovata. The sequence goes on along the minus strand of CAMPET010000033.1, from coordinate 136,515 downwards.
AACACGTGGTTGTAAATATTGTGGATCATAAGGTGTGTCACATGACAAGTGGCATGATCTTATCACCTGTGAGCGGGCGTGGTGCCAGAAAACTTCTCTTTAAACCTTCTTTTACAGAAAGAGGAGTTTTCTTTAAAACTGGATGGTCAGATATCTTGAAGACTCGGCGATTCCACTCATATGACTCACTACCTCAATTTCCGGAAGAAGCATACGTTACAGAAAATGTAGTCTAGTACGAAATCACTGCTGACATTGGAAGAGGCGTGGTAAAACAAACAAAGGTGTGTACGAATGTAAGTTATGTGTGGGAATGTAGGCTTGTTTGGGACATTGTCACTCTGTCGCACAGAAAGTTTTCGTTCGTGTCGCGCGCGAAACATCCACTGTTCACGCCACGTACATTCTGCCGATTACATCTGTAGAAATGAGAACAAGCGGGAGATTCAATGCGCGCATACATGGGCGCGCACCTTTTCTATCACGGTACGCGCTATCGTTTGGCACGTTTAGCATCTAAATTGTCTTCGCGCGCGACGATAAATCTCGCGTTGCAACTTTTTGTGTGTGACCGCTGTCGAAATGCTTGCACGTTTTGCACAACTCCCTTCACTTACGATTAATGTCTTCCAATCACGCCATCATAAGTTCACGTTAGCATACATGAAGTCTGGAACGTTCATATAGAGCGTATCAAAACAAATGATGCTTATCATGACAAGAAATTGGCCGGCAAAACGAGTAAATGATTTTATGCACGAACATTAACTCACAAAGTCGCGACAACATGCAACTTTAAAGACTTAATCACAATCGAAGAAGGCGTAACTTACTTTGTGAAAACGTTGTTCACGATTATTCATTATTGGTGCTAACAGAAACAGTTTTCATTGAATAGAGATTGACATTTATCGTGAGTGATCATGAAAAGTGACTCAATGAATCATTGGCTGCTCAAAACCAATGGACCATCTCAGCTAAGAATTCCACGGGTTTTAAAATCTCAGACCCATAACCATGCCTCATGGTGAGCCTTAGATCGGTACAAGCTCAAGTTTATAGTTTACACCATTTTCATGAACTCCATTTGTTGCTGGAAAAGTGCTCTATTGAATTTGTGATACGTCATAACTGACCACAACCATGCTGTGTCCCAATATCTATACAAAGGAGCAGGTGCATTTCCATATAAGGAATAATGAGATGCTAAAACCGAAATTTTCATTTTCCTACTACTAATAAAAGGCCGCAACACTTTACTTTGACTATAGTGTGACACTGACTTACAGTAACCCTCCGCAAACGGACACTAACCTGAGATTACAACGACCTGACACTAACCTGAGATTGGAAATGGTAGGTGTGAGACTGTAGTATGACACCCGGACAGGTGACTCAGGTGACACCCTCACCACACTAGACCGTGGCCGGGACGGCGCTGTATACGAGGCTGACTTGGACGAGTAAAACCGATACGGTTTGTTTGAGGACTGGCCGTTTCCATGGGAACGGTGAGCAGTACGGTGTGAAGGGTGTGACGGGTGTGATGGGTGCGTAGAGTGGAGTGATTCTGATTTCCTGATGGTGTCATCATCACACTCTCGGTGTGCAGTGGTGTCACACTCTGGGCTAGATCGAGAGTGTGGCATCACAAGTAGTGGGGTGTGAGATGGCGTGTTGTGGTGTGGGGTGTAGTGAGTGGCATCAGGGTCACGGTGACTGAGCGCCGTGGTAGAAATGCGGCGTCTGTTACCTCTGCATAATGGTGGGGGTGAGAAATGTGTGTGCGGGTATATTTGATGGTGAAAATGTGAAAATTGTTGTGGAAAAAATGTTAGGAATGATGAGAATTTTTATTCGTGCACTTCAAAAATATGCCCTTACATAGTGTGAACGCAAAAACGCAAAAAGTTATTGCAGGTGGCTGATGAAATAACACCGCTATAGTTATAGATCACGCTGTATTTCATCAAATTATTACGGATCTGGTCTGTAATTATGATTATTAGGTACTGTAACATAATCATCGTACCTATCTTAATTCTCACGCGATTTAGCACAAAACTAAAGCCCAATCACTCACTACAATCATTGCTGGATCATCAAGTTAGCGCAATCACTTACGATGGCAAAATGAAGGTGTATTCTTTGAATCCGGACTGAGTTTTGATGTTAGGGTAAATGATATTGTCAGTCATCCCACTGTTTTTATTATTGCTCCTTTTTGAACGACCTGACATATCTGTTATGACAACTCTGAAATGAGGGAGAGGAGGGGTGAATAAGATATGAGATTTGGGGGGTTTCGGAGGTTTCATGATAACAAGAGCAGCAAGGGTTTTCATTAAGATCAGCGCATATATTTGTAGTGCTATTCAGAATACTATCTCTATCCACATGATTCTATTATATGACATGACGTATTCGGTGACGTAGTGACGTATGTTGTCACACATTGTCCTCCATCATGAACAACACACAGTGTGCGTGTGTGCATGCGTTGCTGTAGAACCATTGCATCATACATGAGTGTAAAGAAGTGTGTAAGAGATACAAGATATGTATTCTGCTTGCTAAGATCATCCCGTAAGATAAGTAAGAACACTTCAGGATAGGAAAAGCAACCAATCTTCTCATTGGTTTAAATGATTCAGGAAACCATGGATCTTGTGCAGTAAAGCCGCGCCTTCCTCCCTCCAGATCTCCAGACCAGGCGCAATATTTTGGGAAGTATGACAGACAGGCGAACCTGGCACGGGAAAAACCCGCACATATACTGCAGATGTTTCTACTACTGACCAGAACCCGAATCACGAATACCCAATGAATGAGCGAGGCTCACTCGAGTACCACATTAACTATCCTGTGCTCTGGCTCCTCTACTAGCTCCTCTGTTGGTAAAATTTGTCCGTGGCGTCCTCCTTAGACACTACGGAGAAGCGCAAATACGCCGGTCCAGTGACGCAATGGAGGTCATGGCTATGATAGATAATGAACACCAACTCACTATCATCCAACTATTCCACAGTTCTGTGTTGGAATAGAGAAAATAGCTACAAACAATGAACAAACTCGATCTGTAATTATGTATGACGTCAGGTTACTAATAGTAACAAACTTGAATTCCACAAGCGACCATCTCGCCACCAATATAACTTCATTATTGCTTAATAATGATAACAAAGTGCTGCATGACGATTGACGAAGCGTGTGGATGTGTTGTTGGGTGATTTAAGTTAATGAATTAATTCATTTAGCAAACAATTTTGCACAGTTATGAACCATTGCTCCCTTTCCAATTTCTCAATTTCAAATATCAAATTCCTCCATTATCCTTCGCCTCGAATACATTTTGAATATATCGAGAGTATTTTGAAACATACCGAATATATTTTGAAACAAGAGCTAGTAAAGTAGTAAGACATGACCGTGAACTGGGAACTGGGATCTGATCTTAGTGAGAGTTACGCGAAAATTACGCGTTACCTAACGTGATCGGTGAAGGAAATTTAACGTGCTCAGTGAAAGAAATTTGACGTGATCAGTGAAGAAATCTAACGTAATCAGTGAGGGCTGAAGAGAGTCTGACGTGATCAGTAAAGGAGTTCGGACGTGATCAGTGTAGGGACCTTAATATGCAGCGTGATAACTGAGTCACGTGATCAATGGTTGAGTCACGTGATCAATGGTTGAGTCACGTGTTCAATGGTTCAGTCACATAACCACTCACCGTCGCCTCGTCTCGGGTATCTTCGGCAGCACGTTCTGATGTATGCTCGAGGAGAAGCTGACCTTGTCATAGTACACCGTACAAACAGGAACCCGGTGTGAGGCTCCGGGTTTCAAACCCGGCGCCGGTGCGGGCTTCAGGATGGAGTGAGGGGGAGCGGATGGTTTGAGTATGGGAGGGGGAACCATCTGATAGCGGGTGGTATCTCGCAGGGTGGTGCAGTAAGGGGTACCAAAAGGTACCAGGCTCGAGACACTTGATACTACTTTCTGAGCTACACGGAATCAAAGAGAGAGAACGTCAGTCAAAGTGGGACACAATTAATATATCAAACACTATAGTAGAAACGGAATCATCTTGTTAAAATGTAGCAAGACAGTTGCTACCTATCACGGTGGACCGAAATGATGGCGTGGTGTACAGAGGAAAACTACTCGATTCTAAAGCTGATATAGCAGATACAGGCGGTTTTAAAGATGCTAACGTACTGCTTTCTGCATCATTGCTTCAGAAGTTGCTTTATCAAAGATTGCGTTTTACTTTGTATTCAGGTAGGTATGTTTTAAAAAATCTTTATATTCTACAATCGCTGTATTCCTATGTTAACGCGGAAGACTACGCGTTTCCTGGATTCTACTCAGAATTCAAAGTTTAAATCGGAAAACAAGGACTAAAACAGTACTGAGTACATTGTTCATTGTTCATGCCACAAAGTGAATATGAGCCACACGAATGAACCACAAAACACACACACACACACGCACAAGAAACAATGTATCCTGCAGGCATACCAACAGGTAGAGTCATTACTACTCAGCGACATCATATATAGAATATTGCTTGTATCTAAGTGAAGTATGGGTGGCCAGAGTAATGACAGAGACTGTGAGTTGTTATTGACCGAGGGCTGGAAATGAGGTGTCAAAAACATGGTGTCAAAGGAAATGTTAGCTGAAAAGTGGTGTCAAGATGACATGTGCTGTCAGCACGGGGGTGGTGTCAAAGTGTACACTTATTCTGTCTTATCTTCATCCTTTCCTTCCACCAGGGCATTGTTTGAGTTAGACATTGCTTTACGAGCATATCGTGGCACAACAGATATCTTGCGTACTGTGTAGACTTCTTGACACACGGTGTCATGAATGCCACACACTCTCAGACACTGCACTTCACTATCATGATACTGATCGTAACCTTTGACAATAATACCAACAAGCTTTATCATATTAAAATGCATAATATTTGTAATATTATTGCTAGTTATAATATTAACTCTCCCACATTCATTTGATATGCACTTTACAAGTTCAGTTTGTGGCAATAACCGATATAATTAATTACTATTCCGAGTTTTTGTCACGAAATTACCCTTTCTTACGTCTTTCTCACCGCCAAATTTAACAAAAATCGCGTTTATAGAGTGGGATAGATTATATTATGAATGCGTGACCACGTTTGGTTTTGTTTATTACTCAGTCACTATACCAACTATCATACGACATTACTACTAGAGTACTAGACCCCACACATGTAATTCACACGATTATTCACACTAATAGGTACCAATCTCATCCACTCACACACACACACACACACAAACTTACACACACACACACACACA
>CAMPET010000033.1:82322-130949 GCA_946803715.1 Beroe ovata | reverse complement strand
ACACACACACACACACACAGACACACTCACACACACACAACCCCTTCACACTGCATGAATCTCACGATAATTTTGCGAATAGGTCACGTGACCCGATGTTTAAATTTATTTGATGAAAGTACTATTTATGTATTGCATGCAATGCCGTGCTATGTTGTATTATAGCGATTATAATATAAGAGTGTGATGATTTTAAGTTATCACTCCACAGAATTGGAGGTGTAGAACTTGATGAACTCGGTAGATGTGTATCGTACTAAGAGCAGTGAAAAGTATTCCGTCCTACCCAAGTACGAAGAAGACTACTCAACATAATGATAATGACAGCAGGAATTAAGAAAACGATCAGAGAAAAGGATGCTGATCAAAATCTGCGCTTCTATTCTGTCACGGTCTATCAAACATGCCCGGCACTGCGATGTGTTGAAATTACAGTGGACCCTGTGTTCTGTGTGTGTAATTCCCACGCCGAGGTGACGTGAGATGACGTGGAGGCGATTGTTAGTGAATGTTTGATGATAGATTTGATTAAATTCACTAAGACACACATTACTTTTTGAGAGAAACAGTCTGAAATGGAAACATTGAAATGGAAGCAATGAAATGGACGTTTATAGAATACCTAGGTCATGACAAAGAAAGAAAAACGTCATTAGAGACGGTTAAATAAAACGACTATAGAGATACACAATCATTGAGATCGGGGGAAAGTTGCTACTAGGTTATTGTTAATGGGCACAGTGTTTAGTGTTGCTAAGAGAGCTTATTATCTATGGATAAAGTGTGTGTTATATTAAGAATACAACTCATTAGGAAAAACGAAACGGAAAGGAATAATACCCATGTTTCCAATAAAGTCTCCTTATCTGCGACTTTAAATTGTAATTGGTTTTTGTACGACCAAAACGTGAACCAAACGCACGACAAACAAATTTTTGCTAAGTAGATGATACTTTTCGTATCACAGTTTAATAAAGAACAAAGACATGCTATCAGTTACTTTAAAATTGCGACTCTCATTTAACAAGTCTACTTAATGAAGATCTGAGCCTATCGGCTATCGACAATTGTAATTAATATTCTTAAACAATGGTGTCATTTTATAATGTATCAGTAAAAACTGCTTATCTCATTGTAAGTCAGGCACCACACAGTTGTTATTAACTACAGGTACGTGATTCATTACATGATCAGGCCACAATTCAGATGACGATTTTATATTATGAGTAGAGGAATTGTGACCCCGAGGAAAAGTGATAGTAACCACTACCATGAATGAGTGATATCATGACCAAATCATGGAGCAGCAAGCAGTTACCATGTTTATCAAACAACATCACAACAACATTCCGATAAAGAACCGAGAACATGCGGCGGGGATAAAATTTGCAGACAATCACGGTAAGCGCCACTAATTTCAGGTCATTTGTGTAGTCGTGACTCTCAAGTAGCCCTCAATCATGTAATTACCCAAATTGAGTAGCCAGAATAAGTGGGCAAGTCACAAACATTCGTGCACACATATAGCTGTTTATGATATATCGGGATTCACATGTAAACCTCCAAAAGATGAAGAGATAGTTGTACTAACCAAGTGTTCTATGGATGAAGAAGAACCAAAAGAAGGAAACAAGGCAAGATGATTTATCAAGAATTTCATGGTCACAACTCTTTGAGAGGTCAGATTGAAACATGATATTCATTCATGCAACATAGATAAGTAGTACATAAGCCCTCCTATAAATAGCTGTAGGTAGCTGATTAACGTTATGAAATTCCAAAATCGTTTAGTGAAATATTTCATACCTGCTTTCAGTTGAGTTTTTCAGCTCAGACTTTAGCTTGATTGGTGACAGACCTTTGGCAATAGCTCCTGGTAACACCAAGCAAGGAGATGGAGGTGATAGTGGTCTGAAATCATGTGAATTGTGAGAACACATGCACATACTACTATAGGAATCTAATATCACATTGGCTCCATAGTGTCATGGTAACAACAACATATCAGACTCAAAATGGCCCATTATATACCAGTTTTATACATCCTAAAGGACTGATTAAGTGATTCGAGACCATAGCAAACCACACACGTGTAAAATTGCATGATGCACAGTAGGGGAGCTACTGTAAAAGTCAGCACGCTTCTATGCAACTATGTTCACACTACTTCACATGAAGTGATATACATTTATGTGCACAGAATGCACAATAAAACTACCCACAACATGAGTCAGTCCAAATTCATACCTGAAGTTGTAAGTTCGATACATCTTTCAAATTAGAACCAATCTTATAGTCCTGGCTTGCAGCATTAATCCTTGGAATGATAGTAAGGATGGAATTGCAACTTAAAAAGATACAAGAACAAGAATAAATATGTGATAAAGTGACTAATTGATCTACAAAACAGATCCAAGGAGAGAAATCTTTAGCTTTATTGATGCAATGATAAGTTAAGTTATAAGTAATACGATAGATAGTAAATCAGAAGCTTTTGAAAATCATGTGATAATTGTCATCAGGTCTAACTAATTTTAGGACTTAAGCACCAAGACTTGCCATACCCAATCCTTGCCTCATATGATTGACAGCATGAGCTAAATGTTAAATTGCAGTCAATGAGACAATCGAATTAAACCCACACACTTTCAAGACATTGTAATCTCTTCTTCTATACAAATAGAGGGACTATTCATATGAGAATTGTGTCTCAGAATATTGACATGAGATTTTTAACCTAAGCACATGAATAAATATAAGTTTGAATCCGAATGGTGCTTTGGAATTACTACTGCAGGGACCAGGGATTCACAATTATAAGTCGTTACTTCAGTGTTATCATGCACTCACAAGTCAGAGGCTGTGAATTTATAGCTCATAAATAAATAAATGAATAAATAAATAAAATTAGCTTGAATGATATCTGGTCTTGCAGCCGCGCCGTGGCCGTGCCACCGTTGCGTTGGCAACTGGCAAGGTTTCTAACCCACGCGCTGCTGCAGCGTTGTGCGTTTTTTAAATTTTACTATGTCATTTGACATTTCAAAATGTCGCGTCGTAATAAGCTGCGCGCTAGCTGCGCGGCTTGCGCGGTGGCATGGAGTATAAGTATTTTGTCAGATGTTCTGATGTTACCTGACCTGTTTCTCGCGCGCCTTCATCGATTAAGATTCATCGAAGGCCTGTTTCGGCCTTCGATGAAGGCGCGCGCCGCGCGCGAGAAACTGAGGTCAGATAAAATCTGACAAGGAGTATTTGGGTCGCGCAGGTCTGGGATACGCAGCGTTTGCATTGTCAGATTTTATGACCTTTCATGTTTCAATTGCTCACCCGGGCGCGCGCAAGAAACAGTGGACAGATAACATCCGGCAACAAAGGCTTGCCGCTTGGCTGTCGATGATCATTTCATTGCGCGCGCGCCGCAAATTATTCTGGCGGTCGCCGCTTCGCGGCTCGCGTCAGCTGGATATAGCATCGCCAGGCAAACAAAGGCCAAAGTGCAAAACTGTTTCATCACAGGCCAAAGCTGTTTCGGCCTCCGATGGAGCTGGAGGCGCGCGCGCGAGAAACATAGGTTAGATAAAATTTAAAAGCGTTTGTACACTTTCGATACAGCTGCAATAAAAATGCAGATGTCAGAGACCGATTGACAAGTGAATAAAACCATTTGATTCAAGTTTCTGATGTAAAAATTCATTTATAATCATTGATTTTTTTATATTTAAACTGTCTTGGCAATGTATTCTTCATAGCTTTTTGTTATTTAACAGTTGCAAAGATATACCAGAAAGTTGCATTCAAGCCATGGCTAGCAACTACCTTGAGGACATAGACATCTTCATTTCGAAGCTGGGACCTTCTGATCAGCTTCACATTTCTAGGCATGAAGTTGGATGTAATGTTTGTACACCAAACTTTGTTGTTGCCAGGAATTTCAATACCAAAGCTAAGTTAGTGAATCATTTCAAATCAGAAGGACATGCAAAGAGTGTTCAAGTTGCAGAAGAAAGGAAAGAAGAGCATATAAGAACTGTTGAAGAAAACTTTTCAAAAATAAATGAAGAAATTAAAGTCATTGAAGATCAAATAGAAAGAGATTCTGCAGAGATCATCAAGATTGAAGCATCAGCAGTTGAATACAGAAACTATCTGCTATATAATAATATTGACACTATAAAAGGAAATGGATCTAAAGACAATTCTCAGGGATCAAATGAGGCATTCATGTGCCCTACTTGCAGATTTAACACAGTGAAATTAAAAAGGTTTAAGAAACATTTATCAAAGCACAGTGATGCTGCTTGTCAGTCATTATTAGTTAAACTGGCATAGAATAAGGAATTCATACTGTCATTGCAGAACTCAATTTCAAATGAATCATGCAATGAAGTGAATTCTTCTATTGCTCCACATATATTTCTGATATTGCTTCACATATATTTCACATATATTTCTGATATATTTTGTTGTTAGATTTTTAAGATTTGCTATTGCATTTCAAATTGCATTGATACTTTGGGATGTTTTAATTCTATGTGAGCCATAATTTCCAAAATACCATTGTATATCATTGATTTCACTAAAACCTATCATTCAAGGCAAGGACATTTAAGGCAAGGAAAAGTTTATGGCACAGTTCAGAAGTTACTCATGGGACCCATTGCTAATCATCTCACAGATGATAGCAATGCAATGTGTCTTCTACTTTGGACTTGGCACTGTTATGTACTTACTTGCATTTCTCCATGTAGAAGAGATATCCCTTGACCGAATCTTCATCAGTAACAACGCTGAAGTGTTAGATGCTGCAACTTACTTTGCATATATTTCAAACTGTTTCATAACTGCTGTTGGTATATGGTATATAGTGCAGCGATCAAAACAGTGTCTTGATTTCACTGTCACTGTTCACTTCTGGCACCTTATTATTACTTGTTTCTATGTTGGTTTCCCCACATTAATGTCATGGTGGCTTCTAACTGCAATGTCATGCACTGTATCAACATTCCTGGGAGAGTATCTATGTAGATATACAGAACTGGAAGAAATACCTCTAGTTGGTACGAGAACAAGCAATGATGATATTCCATAGTGATATGGCTTGTGAATAAAACCCCTTTCCGTCACCTGTTCTAAAATGGAGGTTCAAAAGTTGGCCATTCGATTGTCATAAAAGCAGAAGCAACACACTTGGAAATACATTTGCCTTTTCCTAATTCGTAACTGTGTTATTTCATGGGCTTGTCAAGAATATTCAAATTGATTTGGAAAATTTTGCAGTACTAGTAGTATTTATCTGTAATGTCTTTTTTAACACTTGAGTCTCATTTGTCTCTATTATTATGTATACTCATTACTCAATCTCATGTTATGAATGTATCGAATGCTGATTACTGAATCAAGATGATCTTTGATCAACCTCCTCTCATCCTCAAAGGATGCCTGAAAATGAGCTACCCCGAGCTTGGAGCATAGAACCAAGAGAGAGAATCAAAGCTCTAAGTGAGCTGGCAAGTGGCAGTATATCAATCAACCATGCCATCCCAATAAAACGTTACTACAGGTCCGGTGTCGAGTTAGAAAGAATGGTTAGTTATAACACGTAGTTATGTCTGAGTGGGGAAGTTGTTGGTAACTTTCAAATCCTGATTTCGTGATCCTTTAGTGCCTACCGTGACGATGAAGATCCGAATAAATCATAGGTACTATGTTCATTTTTCTGCAGAATGATTTCTCACGACTCCCTTTGCAGGCAAAAGTGTACGAGGACGAGGGGAACTTAGAGAAAGCTTTCTTCCTCTTCATGAAATACACAACGTGAGTGCTGCTGCCCAATCTCCATCTGTTATTTGAACATTTTCCAACCCAGACTAATCTAGAATCACATATTTCTCACTGTATAATCACACTCTCTCTCCCTCTATGTGTCAGATTGTTTGTGGAATGTCTGCCCCAGCACCCCGAGTACAAGAGCTCGGAAACGAGCAATGATCGTCGTGCTGTTCGGGCAAAGCTGAAGAGTCTCTTTGAGCGAGCAGAGGCTATTAAGTGCGTTCTGACGCACACGTACACTGCCGAGCATAAGAAATGGGTTCGTGATGACATGATAAAGGTAGGGAAGCTGTGTTCTACCACACATTTCTTCTCCTTATCATTCTACATTTGATATTGATAGAAGCTATATATCTCTCTACTGTAGCAAGCAGAAGCAGAGCAGCGACGGTTAGAAGAAGAGGCGCGACTGGAGGCTGAAGCAGTGGCTGCAAAACGGCTCGAGATGGAGCGAAGGGAAACGGAGCTGGCCCTGGAGTTGGAGCAGATTGAGCGACAGTTGGAGGAAACTAGGAATATTGCCACGAAGGAAATCGAGAAACCAGTCAGACCAGCTTTACAGAGGTAAGAGAGGGGGGAGTATTCTGATTCTCGTCAGTAATCAGTATATGTCTGATATTCGATCAAACTATGTGTGACGTGTATTGCTAATTTGCTGCATGCAAATGGAATGACTGCTCTCGCAGACAGTCTGGTACTCCTAAGTGTATTGAGACACATCCTGTTTCAGACAGCCCACATACCCAACCCTGGATGTAGCACCTGTGCCAGCTGTACTTCCTGTTGTGGGCGGTGCACAAGTGGTGTTACCACCTGTTACTCTGAACAATGTACCACCCAGTGTACCACCTGTTGTCCTGTACAGTGTACCACCCAGTGTACCACCCAGTGTACCACCCAGTGTACCACCCAGTGTACCACCCTCGGTAGCACCAAGTGCACCACCCAGTGCATCAGCAAACAGTCATACAGACATGCCGGTTGTTGATAGATCAACTAAACCATCACAACCTTCAGTTGATAGGTAATAGCATTGTAGCGACTATAATAGTGGTTCGATATAAAAGAGAACCAGGTTACTATAGTAACCAGGTTACCATGATTTCTGATCAGCAATGATATACATCCATTGACCTCTCACAGGTCTCTGAAACCAGTGACCGCAACAGAGATGTTCTCAGACATGATGACTCAGGACTTACAGAGGAGTATCATAGTTCCCACCTCCCTACCTGACAAGTTCCTGTCTGTCTGTCTGGATAACACCCAGCAAAACATTGAGACCTGCGGGATCCTGGCAGCTAAACTGAACGCTAACAACTTCACGGGTAAAGAGTGGATGCTTGCAAAAATTATGACGAAAATTCATTAAACGTCAAATATCTAAATTTGGATTGAAACATTCCATTTCAAGCGTGATTCATCAACATAGAAAACAAGAGCTTTATGCCCTCCTTTCCCCACTCTCAGTAACCCACGTGATACTACCGAAACAGCGCGGCACCCCGGACTCCTGTCAAACTCTTGCAGAGGAGGAACTGTTCGAGTATCAGGATAAACTAGATCTCATCACGGTCGGATGGATACACGTGAGTGAGGGAAAATGATAATAATAGTTCCATCTGCTCAGTGCTCAACAGATAAAAGAGCATTCATCATTTCAATTTGCTGGCAATTATCCCTTTTATGGAATACCGCTTGAAATTCTGGAGAATAATCTCCCTGATTACGCAAGTTGCCTTCACTCTTTTAGTGAAACGCAGTGATATTTTTGCTCATATTTAATGAAGATTTTACTTCTAGTTTGCGAACTGGGAGTCAGGCAACATTGAGAGAATACTTCTGATAGAAGGTTAAAGGGGGGGGGGCTATTCTTATGAAATGCTACTGTAGACTGCTGTCCTTAGTTTCAGCCAATGGAATTAATTTGATTTTAATTGAACTTGTCGGTCCATGTGACAGCAACTTCACTGTAACGAAATCATCGGAATGTTTGGAATTTTGCCAGTCCAACACCTTTTTGCATTTGGATATTATATCAAGTGTTGATATACTTGGTCGTACAATGTAGTGAAGTAGTTTAGTTAGACGCTGTTGACACGGCTGTACTCAATACAATATTGTGTTTATTTTCATGTGGGTTTGGTTAGGAGTGTGTATATATCTTCATGCAACGTCTCTGTTTGTTAACTTGTGCTGTTATATGACCGTGCAATAATCTTAGTTTAAACTTCAATTCGACTAGGTCAGAAATACGCAAAACCCATATTGCAGGCTGAAGAGAGACTTTATTCGCGAGGAAAAGAATGAAGAGAGAGGAAATTTAAATATTTAGAGAGTTTTTAGAACGTTAACCCCTGAGGGGCTGTCTGTCATGTGACTTCGAACCTCACTTTTGAGAAGATGATGCAATTTTCACAGATTTCCCGATGAGATAGCCGAAAAATTCCTTCCGATTTGGATTCTACGGGAAAAATAGGCCAGAAACACATATCATCAGTCATCGTCCTGTGAAAAAGAATTTGACTGAGTTGTGTGTCGCATTGATTTGAGTGTTTTTGGAAATGATGCTTCCCACGGGTTTGAAATCGTGATTTCACGGCGATTATGAACCCTGCACGATCGCGAAGAGGGTTGATTCTTGTAGTGTGAGGGTAGGATAAATGATTTGGCGGAAATAAATATTTTAAGTACCAGTAAAATGTTCATTAGGGACCTTCAAAATCGACGTATACTGAGATCAGAATTTCTATGTTCTTGCAAATATCACGGATTCCTATGTTATTTTGGACGCTGAATTCCCGATCGAATTTTGACCCTATCTCGCTTCCCTGAGGAGCTGCCTATCATGTAACTCCGAAACTCACGTTTGAGAGGAAGATGCAATTTTCACAGATTTACCGATGAGATAGCCAAAAAATTCTTTTAGATTCGGATTCTACGGCAAAAAATAGCCCAGAAACACATATCACCAGTCATCGTCCCGTGAAAAAATATTTGACCGATTTGTGTGTCCCATTGATTTTCGTGTTTTTGCAGGTGATGCTTCCCAAGGGTTTGAAATCGTGATTTGGGCGTGGTCTCACGGCAAATATGAACTCTGAACGATCGTGAAAAGGGTTGACTCTTGTAGTGTGAGAGTAGGAGAGATGATTTGGTGAAAAATTAGTGTCGTGAGAGCCCGATAAGGCTCTTTCAGAGGCCCTCAAAAACAACGTATAAAAGTGTGGAGTCACTCACTTCAACTTTTACCAATACTGAGATCAGAATTTCGAACGGAAAATATTTTTCTATATTCATGCAAATATCACAGATTCCTATGTATTTTTGGACTCTGAATCGATTCCCGATCGAATTTCGAACCTATCTCGTTTCCCTGAGGAGGTGTTAATCATGTGACTCCGAACTTTTGAGAAGGAATTTCAATTTTGTCGGATTTCCCAGTATCAGGTTGACGTAAAGTTTTGGTTGTCTGAGTTTCAAATGGTCCTTGAGCAATGATAGAAGTTTCAAGTCAAGCGGCCAATCCCTTTTGGAGCTATCCTCAAATACTTACTCGAACGGACATGTTTTGGGTGAATAAGGGGTTATGTCGGCCCTTGACTTAGGAACTGATTTTCGGTTTGACGTAAAATTTTGGTTGTTCNAAACTAGAAAACCCGCCAAGTGGACGTCATATACTACCCTTTGGAAAGACAACAGGATGTTACTTTAGATTTTAGAACGACAGCTAAACATCACCTGTGATCAAAATCCAACGTACTTATTTGAACCAATGATTTTATGAAGGAGCACTTGATCACAATTCGGCCATTTCTTCGAATAAGCACAGAAAATGGTGCTTGCCCGGTTGTCTGACTTTTGTTAATCGTTTCAATTTGTGTAGCGTATTGTTAGGTATTCTAACATGAGTCGAAAAGAATAACTGCAGAGCAAAAGCAACAACTGCCGTCTGTCAACTCAAGAAAAAATTTGACTTTTGCTCGAATCAGAACCCACTTGCATTCATCCCATTGCAACGAAAACTAAAACGTTATCAAAGCACCATCATCAGAAATGAGCTCCCACTTCACTATTATCACAGTAGTAGCACGTATCCATGGCAACGCGCACTTTAACTTCAAAATCAGCACGTGCATTTCGTGACGGACGTACAGAAATAAATAAATAAAGACAAACAAACAACCAAATTATAATATAGATGATTTCAAGATTAATTGAATTTGATGAAAATACTCTTTTTATGTTTGGGACGGTATTTTGATTTTGACAAATCTTAAGATTCGCGAGGTTTCTTTTGAAATGTTATTTTGCCTCAATCAGTATTATTGGTGGCTTGGGCGTTTTACTCCTACACGGCATTTCGTATAGTTCAAAGTATACCATGTCTTAATTTGCCTTGATTTCGGCTAATTAGTGTTCGGTGTATACTTAACTACTTTAGACACATTTGCCAGTGACGCAACCTGTTGATATTCTATGGAAGACGCGGAGATTTCATTTTCAAATATATGCACTTGCTTCACGCGCGTTTCTGTTCATATCTGTGTGGATTTGTTGAACAATGATCTAA
This sequence comes from Beroe ovata, assembly GCA_946803715.1. Classification (NCBI taxonomy): domain Eukaryota; kingdom Metazoa; phylum Ctenophora; class Nuda; order Beroida; family Beroidae; genus Beroe; species Beroe ovata. The sequence goes on along the minus strand of CAMPET010000033.1, from coordinate 120,544 downwards.
TGTTTTATCACATCACTCGAAAATAGACTCTTGATATCATATCTTCTTTCATAGGATGGACATAGCTCGAGAACACTCGCCTGACCGAGGCTTTCCCAAGATGTCAGACCCGGAGAGATTGTGTGTTGATCCTCCGGAAGAGAGGGTGAGAAAAAGCTCTGGTTTAAGCACCACGAGTGACAGTGTTAGTGTCCAATTAAATATAAATGTTCCTTCCATGTTTTTGATTCTTTGTGCGTTTCATGTGTCAAATTTTCGTTATAAGCATTTGAGACGGAAACCTCATATTCTAGTTGATTCCATGTGCACTTCCCAATGGCTAACAAAGCAGTAATACACAAACGTTCAGATGACAGTTCCTGACAAGTTACTGGTCGATGATATGATAAACCCGTACTACGTTCCTCACCTTGATACACCACCGAAAGTGCTGACCATGGATAATGTAAAGAGACGCTCTCACATTAACCCCGCGACGCAACCAAATGGCGTCGTTCCGCCGTGAGTAGTTCATAAATCTTAACCACTTCCGTGTTCGATCTCTAATTCTTAATTCTTTCATGGCCCTTCTCTTGAAAATTTGATTTCTTTCTCACATATGTCCCACGAGTAACACGTAATAGGCCCATTTTCAGGTCCATACCTCCTCCTAAATTTGAACAAGACGAAGACATTCTGACGTTAGCGAACAGACTGCTGGCCCTTCATCAGAAGGTCATAACATTGGAGACGAAAATTGCCAAAGTGGAAGGGTCGTCTCTTTCTGACTGTGTGTTAGAGTACCTGAAAATATTCGGGATAGGATTCGCTGCTGCACTTCTTGTTCAGTTTCTGTCAAAACGACGGTGATGATTTTCACCACAATTCCGTCAAAAGAAGAAAAGATAGTCGCTTTGCTTCCCTCCCCGTGATCAACCTATCGATTTTGTTCCATGACCATCATTACCATGACGTGAAGTGCCCACACTGTGATCAGGAAACGGCGAACTATCGTGAATGAAGCTGCAGAAGTATTTGATGAACTGCTTTAACAGGATATTGTTAAAGCATGTACAAGGTCGTATGGAATTATTTTCATTAGTGTTTTTGTATAAAGTTTAAATGCTGACGGTACTGTTTTAACGAAAAGAAAGTATTCAACTCGTGGGACATCTACAAGAGAAGACTGCAAATCCAACCTTTTGATGTGTTTGGTTCAAGAAGAATATCCCCTCTTCATCGAACTTTATGAGGACAAATTTCGCTCCCCATGGCAACTTGCAGGTTATAATAGAAAATATTTTAGCACTTTGCCACATATTTATTGACCATCATAATACCTTACAATATTAGCAGGATTTGTTGTTAATTCATGAATTGTTTTATCGTAATTTAACAATTTAGACTGTAATTATAAATATATGGGCTTCACCGCTTATTGCGTTCAACTTCAAGTACGTAGCGCTTTTGATTTGCTTTTTGCTTCTCAAATTCAGACAGTAATATAATCTTCTGATCCAATAGATCTACTTACTTACAAGTGAGTAAGTTAAAGTAGACATTTTTTTCTGAAAACATTTAATTCATGTTGTCATATTCACTAAATCTCTAGACAAGTTAGCAATGACCATGACAATCATGACATATGGAATGAGTATCGTCTCAAGATCTGATTCACCACTCTGTCATTCTATCAGGTATGTTCAAGTTATTCTATCTCATTAAGCATGAAATACTTATAGACCCGAACGCATTCCCCGCAGTGGCACTGAGTTTGAAGTGCGATGTTGATAAGTAGTCTCCGGTTTCAATAGACAATCTTTTCAAATGTTAACAAATTGCAGATCAATTTATTTCACTAAATTTCACGCAAGTTGGGACAAGCGCAGTAACAGAAAAGACGAAATTCAAATTGTTTGGCAGCTGAGCTCAGCCCCAGTCGATTCATTAATCTGATTTGAGGTCTGTGGCGAAATTCTGTGATCGTCTGTTTCCACGGTAACAACAGGCATATCTCCAGTCTTATTCTCACTCTTTTTCGACTTACTACTCGCGCTACAAGTTTTGTCCTTCTTTTTACTCCGTAACTTAACGGACCACCCTTTCTTGCCTGGTCCCTTCTTAGCAGTCTTTGAGTAGTGCTCCTTTTCACACTTCACCACATTCGCCTCCTCCTGGTTACTCTCGCACACGGTTATAACTATCTTATTTGCCGTGTTTCCCTCCAGCTCGTGCGTATACGAGCCGTGGGGGGATTCGGCACTCCGGGCACCGGCGAGTTTTTTCCGGGCCGCGGCGTCCGGAACGGTGAGCGTGTTACTGTAAACCTTCTCACCGGCGTCCCCCTGAGCGTTACAGTTGTTACTGTTACTCCGTTCCAGGCCGTGGTCGAGAGTGGACACGTTGGTTGAAATGTCCAGATCAGCGTTAATCCGGCTCCATAACGCCGCGCACATCTTGTCATTGCACGTGCGTTTTATCAGTTTGATGACAAACTTCATGAAGTTTATGTTGGTGATGCAGTAGAGGAAGGGATTGAGCACAAAGTTGAGGAGGTAGAAGTTAACCACGAATGTTGATACCGTGCGCAGGATGGTGTTGGACTGGCACTCCATGGTAGATGGGTGGGTGTTTTCTTGGGTTATGATGACGAAGAACGTTGAGGCGAAGGGAAGCCAAGTCATGACTAGTAGAGCGGAGATGGAGTGGGTGGTTAGGGTTCGGTATCGAGATGTGCGGTGTTTCTTAGAGGAACCTGAGGGTCGGGCGCTAGTTTTGGGATCGGGATCAACGCAACTATTTTAAAGAATTGAAGGTCACAAATCTCATAGCTCATCTGATGGTGATTGACCACCGTTAAAGGTAAATACCTTGAGATACAATACTGACAATTCGCGACCCCCAACAATAGTATACCGTTCTTTTTTGTGAAAATCCTCGTGTATTACAATTGTACTTACTTCCTTTGTGTTGTCCGAGTTTCTTCTTGGAGAAGTGGTGTAGGAGTATGTTGATGAGGATTATAATAACGAAAAACAGTCCACTTAGGGTCATTCCAACTCCCAGTGATATTGACGCCATCGTGTGTTGTAAACTGTTGAAATATTGAGCTGACGTTAGAACTGGGTGGGCTTGTAATATTCTCAGAGTTCTAATCCAGTTTCATTCATAATTACTACCCGGTCGTTTGTGTCTTGCGTTTAAATCTAGGGGTTTCTGTACGTTTAGGATTCTTGTGTTTTTCGCGAGTGAGTTCAACTAAGTTAGGTAGTTGGGAGGATTCACTTCATTTCCGATTGTTCAAAATGATGCAGTCGCATTTTTATTGTTGTAGTTAGCCGGTTTTCGTTTGCGGTTCTTTAAATGGGTTTGTGTGACCATTTATGGTAGGGGCGAGTGAATTTGATTCAGCGCTCTGACTGCCCCCTTGGTCTCTTGTGCTCGGATATTTGGGAAATGAGGTGATCTAGCAGTGATCAGCGCCCTTGACGAGTACCGAGCACTTTGTCTACCTGGTGAAAACAGATGAAAACATTGTTTTTCCTAATCTCACCTTGAAGCACTACTATTCTCCTCCCTGTTAACATTGTAGTGTCCAATACACGAGTAGTAACCGTTGTCAGAGCGGTACTCTAGCTTAGGTGGTAACACCATCACCAGAATAGCTACAAAACCCGCACCCAGGTAGCACCCTGACACCATCGCAAGGAGAACGTTGCGTCGTAGTCTCGCTATCACCTGGTGACGGTCATCATGGTGTCATTGGACACCACACATCCAATGACACCATTGAGTGAGTGAGTGAACGTGTGATTGCTAATTGACCTTGGGTTGCTTACTAAAGGAAATTTTGTAAGTATGTGACCAACACCTTGGTATGGAAGTTGTTTAAAAGTGAAAACTTATAACTTGGTCACGAATGGATGATAGTGGTTTAATTATAACACTTGCCCGTGAATGTAATGAAACATATGATAATTTTAGACTGTTTATAATGATATTATTGGAGACGTTGGTGATAAAGTATCAGAGTTGTGTATCAGGGATAGAGGATGTGTATGGCTACAATTACACACCTCATGGCTCGCCATGGAGCCACTGCCAAGCTCACGGATATAGTGATGATTTTGCTAATTGGCTGGCAGTTAGCTAATTTACCCACTAATTTGTTCATTAATTGGATTTATTATAACCTGAGGTTGGGTACATCGGAGTAGTCGATGAATGGAAATACCAGCAGTGATTGACAGAGCGCTGAGTCCGAATATGTTCATGCAGATCCCTTGTATCTGGGGGAGAGTGGTGTCAGAGTGGTGTCATTATGAGATATGGAGGAGAAGGAGTGTCGAGTGAGTGATAGATCTGTGTCTCACTGTCTCAGTGATTGTGTCATAGGTGTGAATGGGTCGATGTATGTCAATCTGAAACTTACCGTACAGATGATGCTAAACGCTCCCGACGTATTGAGCTCGCCCACGAAGAGGAAGTTTGCTGGCAAGAATCCAAGGATCAGTATGGCAACATCCGCATAACCAAGATGTCTCACCAGGAAAATTGTGTTGCTGGGAGCATGGAAATGAGTTGAAACGCCGGGTACTTAGAACACGCAAACAGCATGCTGCACCAATGATATGCGTCATGAAATCCTACCTGTCTAGATTGAAAGTGGAATACTGTTTCGATGCGTAAATCACGAAGCTGTTCCCCACAACACCCACAATGATGGCTAGAAACTGATAGAGTTGCACGTACGCCGGTGCAGCAACGCGACATTCGATCATGGTTGCTATGGGGAGAGGATGGTTGTTATGGAATGTTATAGACGGTTGCTATAGTGAGGGGAATGGTTGCTATGGAGGTGGGAATGGTTGCTATGGAAGAAGGAATGGTTACTATGTGTGTTGGAACCATTACTTGACTGGTAGAAGTTAAGTAAGTCAGAGAAGGAATAGAGGTTGCTCATATTGTGGATATCGTGTCTGGGGAGTAGGATAATTGAGGTTCATCTTGATGCTCTATACTAGAGAATCTATAGTCTAATCTGTAACGTGACCATTGCCTGGAAGTAACCTGCTTTACTGTCGACACAAAACAATGGGCAAATCTTCTGACAAAGAATACATGTCACATGACATGAATTGCAAGTATGTATTCTTCATGAATCTCTGTTAATCAAGGTAAATCAAATAAGCGAACAGTTTCCATTAAGTTCAGCTAATTCACAATGTGACACAATGTATCTACTATCATCAAGTATTCATAATGATATGCATCCTGGTGCTATAGTAATATAAATGTGATAGCGCGGCGACCATTGTATGACCTTATTCCAACCCGAAGATACCCACACGGAAAGGGTAGGTACAAATCTTATAAAACCAATGAAATGTTGTTTCCTATATAAGGAAGTTGCTTATAGAACGAGAGTCCTCGGACGAAAAGAGTACTACTCATATGCTATCACCCAAGCTTGTGAGACTGTCACCCAAAACAACCCCGTGAGTAGTAAGGGGATATGTATACCTATATTCCTCACTCATAACACGGTGATTCTTGAGCAACATCGCAACTAAACAGTTATAGGTAGTAAACTAAACGGTATTAAACCAGAGTTTATTAACCCTGTGTTTACTAGGCAAGCCCATGCACTCAGAGAGACATTGAGTATTTAGCTCAAGAGATCAAGATTCGGTGATATTTAGCAGAACGATAATTGCTGTCTTTATGAACTGAGGAAAAATCGTTAAATGCCATTTTAAACGAGAAGTATAAATTGGTCCATTCATGTTCATGAACTTGAAGCGATCGCCTGTCAGGTTTATGAAGGAGCAATCTGTCTCAATCTTGCTAAGAGCTAATACCCTCACATTTCCTCTGAGCCTATCGGCCGAAATATATACACTAAATTCCGCACAAGATTATTAAATACAAAAATGGCTGGAAAATGTTGAGGGTAAAAGTAGTAAGCAAAGTCGTGATTTTGTATGAATTCTAATCCCGGATTACGAATCACTAAACTTCGGAAGCTATAAATGTAGTAACAATTTGGCAAGAGGCATTGGATAAAGCATTTGGCAATTACGCGACAGCTAGAATTTCGTCCACCTCTCGGACTTTCTAGAAGGTATAATTCGTTCCATGGATGGGGTAGTGCGAGCTATCTTCGCAATTATTCAGAAAAAAATGTCTCTGTCACGCACAATCGGAGCAAATGTAGAATTTATTAGAGGAACTGGGGCTCAGTGAGGTATGATATATGAGGCGTCGAGGCGAGAAGTAATGACGGACAAGAATTTTGAGAATTTTAGTGCACTCGAAGTGGTTTTATATTAGCTGTCGGCTCGAGTTGATTGCACGCATTCCTTCGACCAATTCAATACTTGTCTTAGTCAATGATATGGAATGATATTAAAGTATTCGTCAGACAGAATTAAATAAAGAAAAGAAGGATGAATGGATGATCTTCGTGATTTGGGGGGGGGCGGGGCACTGACCATTATGAACAATAAACCAAGCAAAATATCAGGGAAAAGGGAACAACAATTCAGAATACTCCCCTGAGGGACACTCCCCATCTCCCCCATCTTTCCTCATATTCCACCCACATAACCCTTGCCACACCCACCACCCACTTAGCTTATCCTCTTTTAATAACGATTTCTTACGAATCCCTCACCGATCCACTAGATATTGATTATCCGGTGAAGTATTGAGTTACCAAGTAAGGTATCGCAATAGCAACGTATAAGAGTAGTTAGAGAAGTGGTAGCTGTGTAATAGCCACTTAGCACACAAGGAATCTTACGATTACCGTGATTATTCGATGGGTTTGTGTATCAAAANCCTGGGAATTAAAATGAAGGAGATAACACCCACACACAAACACACACACACACACACACACAATTGGTGTGCTTGTCAGGCAATCACTGCATCCGACCTAAGCATGATAGTGACCGCTACTCATTGTTAACCTGCAGTAACAATGGTTAATTGCGTGAGTTGCTAGCCCCTGGACCGCGCGGTTGGGTGTTGTTACAGTGCCCTGAACAATGACAGAAATGGTAGGGGGTGGTTGCTGATCACTGGTTCAGTGGCACACAGCTCTCCATGCTACTGCAGTAACAAATTCACATGAAACAATATATGCGAGTTACAAGTATATAAGCCACCTCAATACCCTCAATGAGAGGGGAATATTTGAACGGCGGGTCAGAGCCAGCTTATCAACATATATGCCACCCCTTCATGAATATAGCCATGTTCAGACCGTGGCTAGCTTTGGTCCATATTAGAGAGCGATTATCAACCTACTTCCCTGTGATAATTACCACTAATTATAACATAACCTAACAATTAGGGTTACCGTGGTTACAATTGTTGTATAAAGCCTAAAGGCCCTGTATTATGTATAACAATGACTGAATAATGATATACGCTCCCATTTCAGATTGCTGGCCGAACCGAAGACACAAGCCAGAGAATGATTATCGTCAGCTAGAGCGTGAGTAGACAATATCGCATAACAATCGGATATAACCTGACCGTGGAGGGGGTTCATTCTTCGCTTAAACGTTCAGACAACAATTAGTAACGGAGAACCGCCGAATAATGGGAATATCATGATAGGTGGTTTTAACATTGTAACATCTACTCATGCAATATTTCAGTGAAAATAGCCTGTCGGAATGAAGGCTGGGATGATTGTACAAATATGATGCATCACAACTGCGCGGTATGGCCAATGGGCTATGGGCAGGTGTAGGCGACCGTTTGCCTCTTTTCATGATTATCCGTAACATTGCTCTAAACGAGCTCAGTCGAAGTAATATCCTATTTCCACGCTTTCATCACAGCGTTTTCAATCGACCACTGCAAATGCTAGTAGTTCGTCATAAAAATCGACGATTTGCATTTTGCATACACATTCTCGCGATGTTGAGCAACTATGATTGTTACCAAGTTATGATGTTCCGGAGCCATGATGATTGCCGCGTCTGCTAGTCTGGCAGCCTGCCCAATAACGTGACCCTTCTCTTGAATTTTCCATGTGGAATCCCGAGTTCCGATTCTGAGGAATAGTATATAGTAGGGAATATAATAGTCCGCCATCGGATTATTATTATGTCGAAGATAATGCATTTCATGATCCAGTCCTAATGGGAACATGTATCAGACAGATATAAAACCTAAGCTATACTGACATGAATAGTTCGATATGGATGACCGCGATACGCGAAGTCTAGACTGATATCATAAACATGTGGGAGATGCAATTGGATCGGCTTGTCGGGGATATTGAGGAGATTGAACGTTTAATTCCTAACAAGGTGAACCCCGGAGGAAAATATAAATTCAAAAATTTTGAGCGAGAAAAATTCTGAGAGCGCAGATTAGCAAATCATTGCTAGCACCTAAAGCAGAGCCAAATATCGTGACAACTATCGAGACTTCGCACTATAGTAGTACCTATTTAGTAGAAGTATACTTGAGTAATGAGGGTAGGGCGTGACCCACCCGTGGGTCAAGCTCACCACAAAAACACAACCCGTGTCAACGGTTATTACATTATATTGCCTCGAATATATAAGCGCGATAAAAAACATATATACGATATGGGAGTCAATGATATTATTATCAAAAGTTTTGGCGATGGTTGTGCGTGTGTGTGTGTGTGTGTGTGTGTGTTTGTGCGTGTGTTTGTGTGTGTGAGTGTTATGGTCTGCGTGTGGAGCATGAACATGTACGTGTTTGTGCAGGTGCTGTTGTATACTGCCGAAGTGCAGTTCGATCATGGTCGAGTGATCGCATTAATAATGCCCATACTTCGATACAAAAACGTCAAAATTTCTACGTATTTTATCCTGAAAAAAGGTAATGTACTAAAATCACGCGGCGTGCAACCACCTTTTCAAACATAATGCTGATCGCGATGTAACGAAAAACGATGCTCTAGGTACTTGAAAGAATGCCGTGATTCGGTTATGCATGGATGAATGTGGCTACTGCACTAGCGGGAACCTTAATTCTGTATTCGCTACCCCGCCCAGTGATAGATGAGCCTTTCATACACAATTTGGCATTCACCACTCACATAGTGGAAACACGTGTTCCATACTGACCAACTTTGCACACTTACACAACGACGGGAACAGTCACATAGCGCGCAAATTAGTAACAATAGACTCGTCAAAGATCTGTCAACTACACTCAGTTTTTTCTATAAGAAACTCTCTATAAGAAACTGAGCCTAGGATTTCTGAAAATTTAAGAAACTTAGCCTAGAATTCTGGAAAAATTAAGAAACTCCGTTGATTTACAGTTAAGAAACTAAGAAACTTTGAGCCTAAAATTCTCAAATTTGTGTACAGAATCCTAGTACAACGATAATTCTATCAACAGAAAATGTCTGGCTTCTGGGGGCTGCGCCCCCAGACCCCTGCCTCTTCACTTTTATCCGTATACCACACATCTGCCACTTCTGATCGGCATTTGAGAACACCGATGGTATAGACTACTAAATTTATTTTAAAAAAGTACAACTATGTTGACTCGAAAACTGCTATTATATAGGATACAGAAATAAGAAACTGTTAAGAAACTTGTAGGCTCAAAATCGGGGAAAAATAAGAANACACACACACACACACACATTGCAGTGACAACGCACACACACTGCGATGACAACGCTAATGAAATATACCTGATTACACGTCTCTCGACCCTCTCCCTGCAGAAGGCTGTCAGATGGTGCCGAGTGGTGTACCCATGTAAATGTCATATAGTGGGGGTGATTCCCCGCGATTCGGTATAAGTTTAGGCGGAATAATCGTGACGAACAGTGTACAATTCCATAATCCATAATGACGAGGCCAGGATCAGTGGTTGTTAGTCTATTTGGCTTTGCTTCTTAGAACCACTCGCTGACACCTTCTGACACCACTCTCTTAAATTCATCATTTTGACATCACTTCCTTGACATCAATTCCTGACACCACCCTGCAATAGACACCACTTACTCACCAGTCTGCAAAGCAAAATCTCACCACAGTTAAACTAGAGCAAGATGCACTAGGAACTTTCACTAAATACACGAATTTTCGTCGCGGGAATTCGCTCAAAGTTAACGGGAGTCTTTACCTCCCTCATGTGATTTGGGAGAGACCACCAAAACTTCTAACTTGGACTTCCATTATAACATTGTGTTATTAGATTGGATAGAGCGGCTCTATTAAAGCCTGGTTTGCCAAATAAATGATTGTTGATCATGTTGACCTATACGTGTCATAGCATGTGTATTAAAGTTGACTAATTCATAACCGATACAACGAGCCGTCAACTTGTAGATTATGTAAACTGCCACCACACACACACACACACACACACACACACACATGGTGCGCGCGTGCTGTGCGCAATGAACTACGAAATGAACTTGTCAAACTGCCAGTGGTAACAGGGGAGCTGATATAAAACTGTCTTGAAATATTGATCTCATTATAATGATTGAAAAACACCATGGCACCCTCTTTTATTAATGCCTCTCTTGATTGGCCCAACAACAAAAATTGTAAAATCGGTGTTTTCTCCCGGAGTTAGATCTAGACGGAGTTAGATCTAGACAGTAGACGTCATAACAAGAAGATAGGAGCATATGAATCAGCCAAAGTTGAGGGTAGTTCAAGTCGGCTTCGTTGCGAATAATGCTAACAGGAGACTACGACGAACTTCTAAGTTCTAATTCTAAAAGTTATAGTTAACGGTTATGATATGATTTTCTAGTTGGCAACAGGTAATTATATATACGATCAATCTCGATATTAAAGCATGAACATACGATATGTGGCCGTCGATCAGAACTAATAATTAATATATGAATCATATGTTGCGTGATCACGAACCCCTCGATAATTCTACGAAAGTCATGAAGACCATTCAATAATCGATGGTGTTTTCAATCAGGTATGTTGGGGACTTGAAAAAGCTTTTGTCAAGCGTGTTTGATGGAATATAACTGTGCGTGGATGCTATTCCGGTGGGCGCATTAGAGCAAGCTGGGGGCAGGGACCTGGCTAACTCCATGGACATGAAGAGTATTCACTCCTGTTCTCTAGTCTATATTGACAAAATGACGCATGTCTGGTTTCGTTATTCAGTAGACTGCAGGTAGATTCTTCTCATTGGCTTAAACCGCTCTTCTCATGGTTAAGATATCCCTTACTGTTCCAGTAAAAAATGATGGCATACACAAAAGGAGCGAAGCAAATTTGAACGTCTTTGACAAGTGCAGTTGCCTATTCATCGATTTCCAGTTTCATGTCTTCCAATTAAGTAGGTGTAAACTGTAAAGTGTAGACTAAAGACTCAGAAAGCTTAGTCAGCTAGTGCACAGCATAATTGAAAGTAACAACAATATTATACGAAGCGTATTGGATCGATTTGAATGTAGACAAAGGGACAAAGGGTAAAATGTTGAGAATAATTATCACGAGTAACACCAAGTACTAAACACAATAGAGTTTTGCGTAGTTATACACGGGGCCATTTACAATTTGCATAACGAGCGAATGTAAGACTTTTGTCCCCTTATATCATAAATTTAGTAAAAAATGTCATGTCCAGAACAATGTAAAGCACTAGCCGTTGACGCTCTCTATCTTTTTCTCTCCTCTCTGCATGAAAGGGGCCGCCGCTTGAAAATTCTTTTGAGGGTATCGAGCTCACACAGTCTTGTAACTCATGAAAAGTGTCTCGCTGTGAAGTAGAGCTGTGGGCGTGGTTAAGTTTCATGCTAAATTCGAGATATAGTATATTGCGATGTAGGCATTATATGTGCTTCGATCATGGAAAATAGTATTAATATTGAGTTCAAATGAGGAAATATGTTATATAGTGCCCTTTTCCTCACTGCCATTATTCAAGCAATATATAGTTAGGAAGAGGTTTAGGTAGGCACAATATTATAGTCCATAGCATGTCTACCACAGTGGTGTCATTTCATGAGATATGGTGGAATTATAGGGTTGCTGAATGGTCAATGGCCACACACTGATAACTGTATGTATCAATTTCTGTTAGAGAGAATGGTCATGAACAATGAACATTCATGATGATCAAACAGAGCTCGGAGGTACAAAAACTAAGTATCGAAACGAGAAAAGAGAAAAAACGATTGATTTCCTGATCACGACCATATTTTGAATAGCTTTTAAAAAGAACATCAGATTTAAAGCATGGCGCAGAGACTGAGAGTGGGTCGTGGGAGGTAGTAAATTGCGCAATGTGCGTGACCACCGATCTTAGCAGGCTATTTTGTAGTTCCAACTTCCAACAGATCCGTTCAAAAAGTGGCATAATCATTCCCTCTTTCTCTTTTTCAAAGTTCTTTGTAAGCTTCATTGCTCCACACCCATATCCATAAGACTAATAGAGAGAGTAATAGACACCGCAACATCTTGAATTACGTTATGATCGTTTCTTTTAAATAATGTTGTAACATTTTGTGGAGTGTGCACTAATGCACTATATAGTAGCACTATATGTAGCTACTTATAGTTCTAATTTACCTATATTGGGAGAGAGAGAGCCTATCATCCATTCATAAAGTTCTCATTCAGATAATAGATTGCAGGGTTGCATCACAAATTGAAAGGGTTGGTCTGAACACAGAAGATCTTTTTCCACGGAAGAGTGATCTTTCCTTGTTTTCTTGGACAACTTGTTTAAGAAAACGAAGAAAGATCAATTCAAACTTCCACATTAGATTTGTAATTCTACATTGATTGGTTGCAACACTGCAGTCTGAAATTCGGTGAAGCAATGACAAGAACCCCTTTCCGAGAAACTATTTGAAAATTGTGATTCGGAATATGCAAACCAGCTTCAGCATCATGCAGTATATATTGCAGTGTACCTACTCAGCTTAATCAATTCTGGTCGGATCACGGTTTATTAACTCTCATAAAAGTGATATTTTTTCAAAAATCAAGCGATGTCAAGAGTACCTACAATAATTAATGCCATTGATAAAATCTACACTTGTGTTTGGGCAGCAACAACGAACAGCAAAGATAAACCAAATCCCAAGATCTCATCTCTGATCAGACATGTGATTGTATGTCGCATCATATTGTGTTATTAATTGATCCTTGTGTATCATGGATTTTGGAATCTAGGAACCAGGGAAGTAGGGTAAGGGTAGCCCGATCCCAGGGACATCAGTTTGGCACGTGCTGCGAGCTGCCTAAACCGCAGTTGTTCCTGAAAATGTTTTCAGTTTTTACTTTTACTGATTTGATATAGCAGGGTTACCTAACCATGAATCCCAATTCTAATGCCACTTTCAGAAGGCTGTGATTCAGTTTACTTTGTTTTTACAGAGGATCATACTCATAATGGGGAGATAATAAGTCTTAACCAAGGTCATTATAGTTATCTGGTAGGCATATACCATATAGTGATCGATGGCCACTTTGAATACTTCCCTCGCAGTTTCGTACATCTTAAGAAGCAATTATGCGANGAGCTGCCTAAACCGCAGTTGTTCCTGAAAATGTTTCCAGTTTTTACTTTTACTGATTTGATATAGCGGGGTTACCAAACCATGTATCCCAATTCTAATGCCACTTTCAGAAGGCTGTGATTCAGTTTACTCAGTTTTTACAGAGGATCATACTCATAGTGGGGAGATAATATATCACCTTGATAAATCTATAATATAAAGGAAGAAGGCAGTTCAAGCCTGTCTGCGTTTATCTCAACCTGGAAGAGTTGGAACACCGGGATTTTTTGCAAGGTGGTAGAAAAACCGATTCCGCTGTCGAACATCATTTCGGATTTTTGAATTAGGCCTTAGATTTTTTGTAATCGGCGTCTGAAGTTGGAAAAATTGCCCTCAAAAACATAACTGAGTTCAACGTTGACAGCAAAAGTGCACCGTTGCTACGCAACATAGGAATTGCACGTGCAAATCGATCAGATAATGCGCGCGCGTCTCTATTATCGTCATTTCGTTGTCTCTTCGTTTTGGAATGTTTAGATTTCGATGATCAATTCATTTATGCACAGATCCGCATAATTTTCACTTCACTTCACTTGGACGGGTTTTCTAGTATCATAATAAGTCAAGGGTCGACTCAAGTCTTAACCAAGGTCATTATAGTTATCTTGTAGGCATATACCATATAGTGATCGATGGCCACTTTGAATACTTCCCTCCAGTTTCGTACATCTTAAGAAGCAATTATGCGATTGAACCTACCTGTTCCCGTTTTTCGTTTTCGTCTCTCTTGTTCTTTGCTCTCCGATTCTGAAACCATGTTTTAATCTGTGTCTCGGATAGGACCAGTTCCTGAGCAATCTTTGTCCTTTCGACTGGAGTGAAGTACCGTTTATAGTCGAAATATGTCTCCAGCTTGGCTACCTAGAAGAAGGGATTATATAATAAGTAAGACATTGCCATTATTGGAAGAATGTCAAGCAACTTATTGATCGATAGCCTCAATGGTTCCAAGTTTGATTAGTGTACAAGAACCAGACACCAGTACATCTTCAAACCTGTTCATCACTAAAAGTTCTCCTTGTCCCCTTCTTCTTTTTCGGTTCCCCTCTTTCCCCCGTGCTCTGATCTCCTGCAACTTGTGCAACTGGAGGGCTCAGTGATCTGTGATCGAGCGTTGATACATGATGAGCTGGTGACGAGTGACGAACACCTTCAGGATCGTCTGTGCGTTCTGCGGAGTAATTATTGTTAGTGATCATGGTTCCCGTGATTACGCCCACCTCCCACCATATCTGCAGCTGCATTCACAATCACAATTAGACGGTTCTGTTGGATTGAAATTATAAATAGGACTTTGTTTGTTTGTTTGTTTGTTCGTGGACCCGTGTTTGCCGACATCTTCCCTTTCGGCAATGATGCATCTTACCCAAGGCTGGTGTGTTAAGGTCCTCCATAGTCCCAGACGACACTCCCTCTGTCTCTACTAGGGAGGGTTCAGAGAATGCGCGGCCTGGTGTAGAGCTTATCAGACTCTGGAGTTGTCGGAAATGTGACAGATTGATGTAGTAATTGGTGAGAACCTGCATAGAGTGTCCAATAAGTGAGTGCTGAGTAGTTCAGAAAGTATATTTAGCATTGTCTATGTGATCGTATTCATTGTTTCAGCCTCAGTCCCCCTCCCCTTACGTTTTGTAGAGCTGATACTGGGAGAAGTGTTGGCTGGATGAAGGGGGTCAAGGGTGCGGGCGGTTCTTTATTTACACGGCCGCTCCCAACCTGCAGCGATGTTCCCATCAAACTTGTATCACACGATGAGGAACTCGAGGATGAGTCAGAGACTGGAATCCCTGGTTGAAGAAGCGAGCCATCGGAAAATAAGTGAGATTCTCCGGTCTTTGATCCTTCCATATTAGACCTACATGGTGGGAAATATTGCAGATACTATCAACATTCATGTTAGTGTGATTAACGAATAGATTGAACTCTATGTCTTGCTCGGTTAGTTGGTGAACAGAATTCAGAGCAAGGGAAACCGATGAAATTTCAATTTCGAATCAATCATGAACTATGCTATAGCATCAGCTAAACGATGGGTACAAATATATATTAAACAGACCTATCAAGGTAGTCAAATATCGCGTTTAGCTATCGCATGAGCATGGCAGAGGAGATCCTAGATTACAGAGTGCGGTATTAGCTCGTGTCACGGACACGTTCCTAACCATTTTGAACGGCTATTCACGTGACTCCTGGTTCAGCCAATCAGGGTGCCTCATTTGTATTAAATATCCCGAATATTGACGGCTCATGGGAATTATTTCAAAATAATTGGAACGCTCGGAGGTCTATAGAATCTACATATAAATATTATGAAGGGGAAGCCTGGAAAATATAATGAGAAGTTCCTGATTGACAGTTGCAATATATACGGATAATAGACTTTTGTAGACCTCTGCCCCAGAGTATATTGTTCATTAAGCCTTGGGTGCATGGGCAGTTCGAACTAGTCTAGGGTTTTTAAATGCTCTAAATATCGCAATGGTTTATTTAAATGCATGTCATTGTGTGTTTATAGTATTTGGATTTCAGGTCCACGTGTAGGGAAGTGCTTTAGGAGGAACGCTGTCAAATGTGCAATAGATTGACCAATATGGAGCACCGCAATCACTCACCTATATAATATATTGTCACGCCAACATTTATATAACTTGTTACCTGTTCACTCAATCACTCAGAAAAACACCCAAGCATATCTAACCATATTTCTGGAGGAATATATTTCTAGTTTATGCCCCCGGAATTGATATTAAACCACCCCGGTCCACGGGCGCTGGGAGTCTAACCATTTACCTGCCCTCCGCAGCTTACCTAGGTAACCTACATGTTAACCAGATAACGTTTAAATCATTCCCTCTCGGGCAGCCGCGTGCTTTTATTAAAATTTTCCTTGGAGGATTTCTTAACAAATTTCTGCTGTGCCTTCTGGACCACTTAACTAACAACGTACGGACTTAGCCTAGTTTGCCCGTTAATAGCCATGATTCCCCTCTAGACTTGGAGCACGCGATGCCTCGCAGACTGACAGGTTGGCGCAAGCTGCGCTCGGCGTGGCTGAAATTTGCTCGTGTTCTCAAGAATTGGACCATATGACGCACCACCAGTATGTTGTGATGTAGTACCATGTGGACAAAAGGGACATTGCAACAGCCAGGGATTATATGATTATTCTTAATGAAGATGATGAAGCAAAAGGATGAGGAAGTTGGGAAAGATTGATGAAGCCCAGTCAAATGGAACATTGAAAGACAAGCAGTCCTATGCTGGCCATTTTTAACTCCTCTTTACAATTGCTTGTGGAGGAAATTAGGATTTTTGATTGTCGCGTGCCCTAAAATTGGCCCTCTTCCATGCAGCACAGGTGTTATTTTGACAATTACTCCTCAAGCATAGTTGTTTGTAAGATAGGTAAGACGATCTTTGTAAGCAATTAATTAATTTATCTGCTAATTTATAGACAAAAGCCATGTAGCATCATTATGAACGGTCAAATATTGCCTCGATTTCTTTTATATTCAAAATATCATACCTGAATCCGAATTGTTCTCTGGTAATGAACGCTTCGTCTAGACGCTATGAACTTTTATAAAGTACAGTTTGCTTCAAGTCTCAGGCTTAATATTAGTAGTCCAAGTTCATTTCCGGTCTTATTCAACGATTGGTTGATACATATATAACATATTATGCTCTGCTGGGCCGGTGGACATTTGCTTTATCATTATTAATTCTGAAAATCACTGAGAATATTATGCAACAATCCAGTCCTATCCTTGGTGGAGATCATCCAGAGTTTTTGACAACTCTTCATCCAAAAAGGAGGAACAAGCTTCATAGATAAGAAATATCAGACTATTACTAAGTGACAAGCTAAGTGACAAGTCAAGAGCACATAAGACATACACTACTGATCAATCTTTGTCTTTATTAATGAATTGCCATGACACAGGGAATATGATTGATTTATAAAACAAAACTTTACACACTCACTCACAGGGTTATCTCTCTCTCTCTCTCTTAATCATTAATGCAGAGCTCACATCTAAGGAAATTATTGATGATATCTACCATCATATCATGCAAGAAACTATAGTCTTTATTCATGAGGTTGAGGACTTTATGTATGGCTTTATGTATGGATAATCATCATCAATGATCAATTATTGATTACCTGTCCATGACGAGTGATAGTGTAATTTTCGGCGGCATTATTCGGATAAAAGTTGTAAAATATAAAGTTACTGATGTTAGAGTTAAATGCACGGGAGACAACTCCATAGAAGATATTGGATAATGCGATTCCAATCGAATCGTGTAAAACTATGTAAAGATTTGAGATGTCATATGAATATGACGAAAGGGGGTTATCACAGTTTTGCTGTGAACACAAACTCACACATAAGATGCTGTCACCCTCTTAATACAATCTTCAAATCTTGTCAGTTTAATCGGTTCAAATTAACAATCGCACTTTGTAAGAGTCGTGAACCATGTTTGCTCTCAAACATAAAAATGCTTCTATCATGATTTATGCTTATCTGGTATTTAAGCTACTTCATACCTATGATTGAATCATGGATGAGGAAATCCCATAATATAAGCTTCGTCAAAAGTGAAACAAGTCAGTATGGAAGAATATCATATTCCGACTGAACCGTTTTGTACAGACTCTTTTACTTCAAATTTTCGCTATAATAAAGACTAATATGAGACAATTTCTTAACCCTTAAAGTTACATACACATCCAGAAAGTCTGTTACAGGTGGTATTGAACTTTAAAATTCCAAATCTTTCAAAAGCGTCGGAGTTTTTTTGCCCCACTATTTTAGGAAATCAGCAATAGTTATTAGTTGTATCCCATTTGGAAAGAGGGAAGTTGAATCTCAGTTTCTTTTCGCGAGGAGGAAGAATATCCAATCAATACAGTCGAAGTGTCTGTGTCAAGATACTTTTATTGGGGAAATTATTGAATGGTACTATATTACGAGAATTGACGCATATTCGACATCGATCTAATCGAAATGAAGGGCTTCAAAGATGATCCGGCATCACATAGGTCATAGACAGCCTGCAACATCAATGAGGGCCTGTCATGTGATCATAATAATGATCTATTTCTCACCTACTGCTTAGTCTCCAATATATTGTAACGAAATGAAACTAAACGCGGAGCCTCAGGTCACATGATGGCTCTGCACAATATTGATTGTTATGCAAATGTGCCACATTATTACTATAACTGCTGAGCTCTAGGTAAGGTACCTATCAAATTAATCTGCTAATCGAGCGTTGTTTCCATACCGTGTGCACATGGAACATGAAATATCGGGGTCGGATGCTGAGTACCAATTATGATTAACTGCGTTGGTGAGGTTGTTATAAAATGGGGTTGCTACGGTGAGTTGTGGATCGATCGACCGATATTGCTGCCATGGGGAAATGCTGAGTGATATAAAGCTATGTGGCCAGTGGCCACTTATATTGATTCTGTGGCGGAAAGATGTGTGCGTGCGCGTACCTGATTCATAATCATATCCACTTATCAAATAATATTATCATTATCATATCATCAAACCTTTCGATTGATGAGTTTTAGGGTGCTATAATTCCGCAACTTAACATGTGTATGTCCGAACTATTGTCAATAGATTACAATGCCGGTAGCTTTACGAGCCAATCATAGAGCTCCACGAGTCTGATCTGGGGACACGTGACTGAATCACGTGTCGTAGCACGTGTGAGGGGGGTAATGGAGTAGGGGACATGGTGTCACGACATCAATCAAGCGGGGAGGGGGGTGCAGCTATACTGTTATAGGGTACCCTATAGTGTTCTGTGTTATAGTCATAGGATACCCTATAGTGTGCTCCCCTTGTGATCTATAATATAGATATTCCGCGCGCAGCTTCATGTTTATCTCATTCTCAATCAGTGATACGGATTGTGTTGCAATGAACCTACTGCACGGGACCATCAATTCATACTAATACTTCTACTATGTGGTAGCCGTAGCGGTAGAGCCATGGTGTGTGTGTGTGTGTGTGTGTGTGTGATGGATCAATGGATCATATGGATTTATCGGAGTGAGCTACAAGCGGCACTGAAACAATGGGATAGTTCTCACCATGGATTTATGAATATGATATGATCGTGACAATACTGCATGTCAATCGAATTCTACTCATGGGGATTTAAGGATATTGAAATATCCTTCAATCAGTCACTAATTACTGTACACTGGTGGTATCGTCGTGGACCGTGGTTACGATAATTAATGTTACGATGATTATATCTCAGCTATCGGCCATGTGATCGATCTCTATAATAAGGGGATATCAATCTATAAGTCTACGTGAAAAGGCGTTGGTCAATATTCTAAGCGGGTTTCTGGGCTAACTTTGGTCATTGAAACAGGATTAATTCCCCAGCTGCTGCTCGGTGCGAAGTTAGAGCGTGAAATTTAATGTTTATTCAAACAGCAATTCAATCACAATCAGTGAATCAATCGCTAGCATTCTCAGCTCTAGGCTATGAGAAGATTGAGTCAGCATTGAAAATGAAAATTGAGTCGACGCCACGCAACACGATGCGTACCTAGGTATGTCCTATATGAGCTGACACGAATCAGGCAAAGTTTAAGCGTTTAATAAAGTTACCAGATTCGGGCGGATTTTAGATTTTGAAAGATTGGAAATCAGAGAAATAAAACAGTTGGATAACGGGAATAGGAACATAATTGATTACAGCTTACAAATGCAAGTTGGTTTCTAATTCTTCCCAACTTCGGTTTTCGCAACCGCATCCCTTATTCTATTTCTGCTACTGCCTATTTCAATCCTAGGTTATCATGTTCTGATCTAAACTGTCAAAAACATTAACAATAACAATAAATAGTTAGATTTGAAAATCAATTTTTAGTATTAAAGCCACAAACATAATTTATGTTTGAAATTTGGGCGTGGCTGAGATAAAACTGAGCGTTTATTTGACGCACTTTCATAAACCTCAAATTCAATGAGATAATAAAAACTAAAATAAATTACTATCTGGCATAAACAGATCAAGAGTTCATTTATTTGGATTCAATTCGAATGAAGTTTTATTCCGAGGAGGATCAACATATTTTAGGACACAAAATCTAACTTTCACCAATACTTGAACCATTATCAAGGTAGTTACCCATGAAACAGGGATGATAAGCTATTTCAGTATTTGATATGCATCAACTGTCACGTCAACCCTCAAATAAAATCAATCCACAAATCAATATTTCGGAAGTCTAACATAGATTAAATATCGCGATAGTCAGAGTGCACACGCATATATATGTATTGGAGCACATAATAAGTTATGGATCAGAGCGATTATCATATATTAATAGCCTAAAATCTGATAGAGAGGTAGTCTAGTTAAAATGATCATCGGTAAATTCTAAAACATAGACTATTGGATTGTTTTCGATCCCACATAAAAACAACATGAGCGTTGCTATAATCCACATTAAACCTTTGAAAACGAAATTTAGAGTTTTAAACTTCCTAAAACACCACATTCTTCTACAATGTCAGCACACATTGCGGTGAATGTCCATTATAAAGTCGGCCATCTCAACTCGTCCCGAAAAATCTATCCCCAAAGTTTCCCAACCCGGGTATGATATGGAACTTCTCGTCAATGGTGGCATCGAGCTCGCCGATAATCAGTTTAACCTTGGGGAAGGCGTAGGCTATGGCCCTGACACCCGGTTTGGACGCAATGAGACTCACGAAACTGATAGCTTCCTCAGGGACTTCGTGATCCTGTCGAGGGGTTGTGTGTGAGAGAGAGAGAATTGAGAAGAGCACATTGAAATTTATGAAGGTTCTGGGGTATGTCGGAGGAGGTCGATAAATTACAAAAAACCCAAGATTGTGACCATGGAAGTGTTGACATTGTTAACAATCAACACACAACAGTGTATCATGGTTGCTTACCAAGAGTATTCTGATAGCCATCATGGCAGCTGCTCCAGTGGCCAGAGTGGCATCCATAAGAATTACCCGCATGCCAGAAATACTGAAAAAGTTTGAGGGGTTGTATGAATTGGATCTAATACGGATTTCAGTTTTCATTGGAAACTGTAGCTCTGATATAGGTATCGTACTAAAAACAGCATGATTCTGTTCTTACAGCCCCCCAGCCCCCAGTTTATGCATACCCATATGGAAGTCGAAGGTAGTGGAGTGCTGGTTCCCCCGTCTCTTGACACGTCTGTATGAGTATCTTGCCGACACTGATGTCCTTAACCACAGAATGGACAGCAGTCTCCATGACCTCCCCTGCTCGAACTATTGACACCGCACACAACTGAGGAGCACATGAGTCATGGTATCCACAATTGACACAATTCTATCGTACACTGACAGAAATGAGAGTGTGATCCCCACGCTGTATATACCTTGACACCTCCCTGACTTACCTTATCGGTAAAGTTGACTCCACTGTACTCTTCTCCTCTGAACGTTGTCACTGTCTCCGGTACGACGGGGAGGAAGGTAAGCGTGTGTTCGAGGAGGATTCTCATTAATCTTTGGGAGTAGAAAATGAAATCGTCTCGGCTTGTAGTTTTATCTCTGGGGAGAAGTGGTGTTTATCTTCAAGCGTAGAAGTGTCATTGGTTATTTAGAGAAAAAGTTAAAAACGTTACGTGATACGATTAAGATTAAGTCAGAAGCTCTCGAAAATCATGTGATTATCGCCGTCAGTGGTTATGATTATTAGAAAAATAATCTAGATTCGAAAAAGTTTTTTATTGGTCAATTTCTCGTTCATATGCTTTACCACGTGACTCGGTAATGGTTTCCCGTCAGGCACACCATGATTCACACAATGATATCACCCAATTATCACAAACTGTCACTTTAAAACAGCTCCCGTGGGATCAATACGACCCCTTTCGTTATGAAATTGAAAATACAAATAAATTCAATGCATATATAACGCTATTCAAGAGATTATTATACCTAGTCTATGATCAATCTAACTGTCTTGGTGATTCCAGTCGAAATATTATATAAACTATCCCTCTCTCTCTCTCTCTCTCTCTCTCTCTCTCGTGACACTGACAGGAAGCTTGACTGATACAGCTGCTGCTGGTAATAAACGATTGCAATATGATGATGATGGCGGGTGAATTTTCACCCGAATCGTTTACCTACTTAGCCGGCTCGACTTGTGTCACCTGTCAGCATAGTTAGCAAAGCACAGCTACAAGGCATTCGATTTGTGTTAATTAACACTGTCTAGCTACAAGCTTCCCTCTATCAAATGGTGCTTCTATAATTGCCGATGTCGGAACTTCGATTCGACAAGGATTCGATAAGGAATTAGGGTTTTTGGTCAAAATCCAGGGGTGCTTCTTCGAGCCTATCTCACTTTCCTGAGGGGCCGTCTTTCAGGAGTCCTGGAGCCTTAAGTGCAGGGAGATTTCGGAATTTCACTGATTTTTCGATGAGCTATACTAGACTAAAATTTCCTTCAAATTCGGATTCTACGTCAAAAAGTAGATCAGAAACATATCTATCACCATGGCAATTACAATCCAACCCACCTGATAATGGTGATGAGGACTTCAACCTCACTGGTGCTTGGCAGGACCACCAGGCTGGAGGGGAGGGGCATGTCCGATAGCTTGTTGTCGTCAGTAAAGACCTTGGATCTCGTCTCATAGCCGCGTCTGAGGGCGGAAATCAGTGATTATTCCTTATACGGTATGATTGTTGGAACAACTCCCAAAAACACACAGAGGAGTACGGCAGGGTCATTGGCCGTTGTCAGGACACTGGTGAATATTCATGAGGACAGCTGTTGTAGTGCTGTACCTGTCTAATTCGCGCTTGACATGCTGTGTGATGAGTTGGAGTGCCACGACATTCTCCGCCCCCTGGGGGATGACAATGTCTGCCAGGGACATTGTCGGAGCGATGTACGTGTCAAACGACTGTGGAGGAGAGGGAATTGGAATCTGGATGAGAAATTTCAATTTCGTTTCCGAAAAATATTTGAAAAAGGCTGTGTTCCCACGTAATTAGTTGTGGTAAATGGACTGCACCAGACGCTAGTTTATAAATCACAACTCACCGGTTTGACAAAAGTGTTGTACTGTTTGAGAACACTTCCCAGATCTCGGCCTCTATCTGCAATGTCCCTTCTCAGTCGTCTAGCTAGTCTGATGTCACTGTCTGTGTCAACAAACACCTTCAGATCCATCAACTGATGGGGAGGCATTGGGTGTCATATTAGTGTTGTCATATTGTGACACCCTTATGACACATTCACAAGGGTGATATAGTGACTAAGTGGGTGCAATATGTAGTTTTCACTGCCGTCTGTCAAAATGTCAAATATTTATTCTAATGTGAAGCTTCAATCTTGGTAGTTAGTTCGTTGTTGAACAAACGCATTTGGATGGTAATTTTGAATCAGATAAATTAAGTCGGGGAGATCAATGATATTTTAGCATCAGCGTAAATCAGAATAGTGATGTGTGAGATAACTTACATTAAACTTACATCTAGGAGTCGTTTGTCTGTGAAGCTCATTATCCCTTCAAACACCACTACATTAGCACCGTAAACTGTGTTCTAAATGTAAACGGGGGAGCAAGATTAACACCCCGCATAAACTTTGCAAGTCATGACATAAAATCAGTCAAAATGATCGCGATCCAAGATAATTTAGGTTAACTGCTAGATCAACTTTTCAACAAGTGTCCCTTCTGAGAAGTAGTACATAGAATCAACATCATGTGACATGTCCGAACTCACCCAGACTTTCTTGCGACTGTGAGTGACGAAATCGTACACAGGGACTTTGACCTGTTTACCGGACTTCAACTTCTTGAGGGTTTTGTGAAGGAGGTCGAAATCGAACGCATCTGGAGGAGAATAAACAGCTTTAAAGAGTGCTCGATTACATATTTTCGTGGGATAGTTTCAAATAGAGAATGCGCGGCGATCAGACCTGGGTGATCAAAGTTGAATTCATTCTTCTTTATCAATTCCTTCTCTTTTTCGTTGTATTCTTTGTAAAAGGAATCCATCGATAGAATGACAACCCATGGCACTCCTGTATAAATGATTAGCCCATGAATGTCTCATTTCATTGATACAGAACTCAATCTGCGATGAAAGTTTGGAAATATGCCAAATATGCCCACCTGACGCCTTGATGATCTCCTTGGCAACCGATGTTTTGCCACTGGCACTGCCGCCACAGAGGCCGATGACAAAAGCGTCGGCTTCCTGGTGTCCTGAGCAGTCGTACCAAGGCGGGCGTCCAGCGGTGTAGATGACTTGGATAGATTCCTGTGCGAACCAAACACGATTATATTGGAAGAAATGTTTCATTCAGGGTCCCCTGATTTAATCATTTCCAAAGAGATGTTCAGCTTCGAAGAGACTCCTACCTTTTTCTTGGTCACAACACTGCTATTCCTGTTGCCGGTTCCATCGCCGGAATGCGCACCCTTCGATGAGAAGAGAACGGGAATGTCGCCACTCCGTTCTGAAACATATGAGTCATGTTTGATGTTACCTAGAGTAGAATCACAGTTACTTTGATTTGGTGAACACTGCGTTTTGCTCTTATACTCGGGCAGTATCTCGAGAAACCCTCTAAATTCGCCTAGAAACTCAGATGTTCTCTAGATTTACCTAGAACCTGTGACGTCCTCCTCTGACTGATGGTTCTTACTCTTCTCCCCGGCTCTCTAAAGACCTCATCCCCCTCCCCCTCCTCCTCTTCTCTCACAGCACCAGGGTGCGACTGATTCCTCGCTCTCCGCAAATTAACACGGTCTGACTGCGGTGTCGCTAACGCGTGAGGTGATGCCATGGCAACGCGTGGTGACGCTATAGCAACGCGTGCCGGAGATGTGGGCTGCTGTGACGTAATGAGTTGTTGGAGAGGGTCCTGGTTGACTGGCCATGTTGGTGAAGTCAGAGGGAACTGCAGATCACCCAGGGGATCAGTCGGATCCATGATATGTAGTCTCAAACTAAAACCGTTTTGAGTGAGATAGCTGTCTCCAGCTGCAGTATATGTCTCGGAATTACAAGAACACAGACAAAATCGCAGCAAAAGGGACATAATGACGAATCTGTGTGCGTGTTGCAAAATAATAGAAACAGAGGGCTCTCCCGTAGTATACAATGTACATTGTATACTGCAGTATGTACACTTATTGGACTATTCCTGGGTCCACATATTATGAACTCGTGAAAATTGTGCAACCAAATGCATTCATCGTAGTGAAAAGCGAATCGAGTTATGGCATAATCGAACAGATTTTCTACAGCAGATTCTCGCTAGCAGTGAAAATCACGAGAATGAAAAATCAGCAAGCAATGTACAGCTGTGATGACAAGCAAAATATGGATTAGAAGCAATGGAGAGAGTGATCAGAGTACAATATGTAAGATCTGGGCTCGCACGGTGAGATGAGCTGATTGGTGAGATTTGATTACGATAACCAAGAAACACGCGCATATTGGCAAAAAATATGCAGCAGAAACGAAAGGGAGAATGTATAGTACTACACTGTACAATCCAGCTCAATAACACCAACTGTCATCGACAGCAAGATAATGTGGGCACTTTGCCAGTCCTGCTCAAATTACGATTTCATTAGTCCAGGAATTAATTCTCGTCTGCCTCCCCCTGTTCTCGAATAAACTTATCTTATACGATGAATATTGAATATGTTACTCTCGTGTGCAGTAGGTAATACGAAGATTAAGTTGATATGAGGCGGATAAGAGGCGTTTTCCAGATTAAGAACCGCGGCCTACACCTTTACTTTTTATCGTACCTATCCTATACCCCTTCACTCACCCATCTCTTGGTCCCTGATAACAGCAGTCAGCATTCTCCAGCTAGGCGGCACACAAACAGTGAAAATTGAAAAATACAACGGTGTACTCAAGCTTTGTGTTATCTCAGAGTTTGTATTATCTCGAAATCAGCAATGCGACAGATAAACGCCCATGTACGACATTGGTTTTCACAACTTCATCAAGCCATTATCTTATTAAACATAACAATGGTCCATCTGTATGCCTGATCATAACAACATGGTCTAATAAATATGATATGCTACTACAAATGTAGTTTTGATGATTTCATAATTCCGGGAATATGATGGATATCTCTCTCTTCCTATTATCGAGGTTGAAACAATACAGGGAATAACGATTGGTTATTAACCATTGAAAAGTCATAGCCCAAGATTCTCGCAATCGATCGTTCTCATTAGAGTTTAGAAATCATCGCAATGACCTCTGTTCTATAAGAAAATAAATAGAAAATGGAATAGAATTGGAAACACTCACCACTACTGATGTGTCTCTGTCTCCCATGATAGACCTGCTCTTTGACCATCCCTATATAACATATCTAACATTAGATGATAAAGAGATGAAAATAGACTCTATTATAAAGAACAGGTATGACAAACATGGTCTATGTCAAAGTGTACAATTAGAATAGAAGTATACGGCGTAGAGGGGTAAATGGTGATACCAAAATATCAGAATTTAGTGAATGAGAGCCCAGAAAAGAATGGATAAGCTAGTTTATGGAAATAATGAACACAATACTGCAAGTGCAGAAAGTGAAAGACATCTGGCGAGAAAATGGGGCAGGTAATAATCGATTCAATATATTAGATTATGTAGAATCAAGATATAAGTGCACACTGTAATTGGATAATTTGATTACAAAGTGCAGAGTGTACAATATCAAGCACGGCTTTCCTTCGAATAGCCCTCCAAATTTGTAAAGTCCTAGTTCATTCTGATCACATATTTACAATCTAAAAACTATGTACATACATAAATACAAAGCTCACTTCAAATAACTTAGCTGTCTGCGGTGTAAAAAGTACAACTTTTCCATTGCTTCAGAAAAAGTCGTTTATTTCTCTCCATAACCAGAAGAAGAGTCAATTGAGTGTCGGGTTGCTCCATTATAACTCATCGTTCTTTAGCTTTTGGAACAGATCGGAGAAAGTTTCTGGGCATGCTGTATTTGCCTGGACAAGAGAAATTGTTAATAGATCAGTTTTCAAGTGAAATTCGCCATTTGCGGGGCCATGCTACGCGCAGTGTGGAAAGCAAACTGCTGTTCACGCCGCGCACGTCACAGCATGGCTACGAAACGGCGCGCGAAAATCCCACGGCGCGCAACACTGATAAAGCTTGGTGAAAATTTGGCATGGTATTCTGTCTACGCGCGCTACGAGACATAACATTTGAAAGTGTGACCGATCAAAATTTAGGCACAATTCACTAGCAACCACTTGTGCAGAAAGTAAACATACCCTTAAACGACACCAACTTGGTAAAATCTCTAACTGACCGACGATTGGGAACAGGTGTGTGAATTCTAGAATGATGTGATTTCAACGCAAACCTTGTTGAAATATTTCTTAGCTTCTTCCTCATTTTTCTGCACGCCTTTTCCCGTTTGTAAGCATCTGGCGTAGTAGAAACACCCTAGACACATACCCCTACTGATGTATTCTAACAACAGGCCTGTCTTTGAGGCTTGGTCTTCCAGCGATGCCGTTTGTGCGATACTGCGATATGTCAAGATGAAATGGTGCTCAATTGCGAAAATATCAACCAAGAATTGAGAGTATTTATCAAGAAAAAGGGAGAATCATCATATTTGAAAGTGTGGAATATTCCGTACCTCCACGCGCAATGCGCAGCTCTGGTAAACAGCCTACTCTCAAAGTAGTAGACCACAAGGTTCCCCTGGGCGTAGAGTGATCCCTTCTCGCTTGCCTCACACAGACACTTGAATGCCAGCTCGCGATCTGGAGCCGTGCCAATTCCGTGATAGTACATCACACCCAGCGCACCTGTGAGAATGTCAGATTTGTAGAGGGAAATGGGGGAATCTGATCGTCTGAACGCAGATTCATGAGGAAACCGGGCAATATGGGCGACCTAACCAGTCACCGTAAAGGAAATGGCCATTCAATCATAATGAATGCCATAATTCATTCCATGTGATAGTTGGCACAAGTAGTACCGTGTACACTTTACAGTGTATAATGTTCACAAGCATCCTGCATGTGACTCACATTGAATACTACAAATGGAGAACATATATGTGTATGAGGGTTATTGACTGTAACATTAACTCGTGTTATTATAAAATAGCATGTGATATCTATTCATACACACGTCTACCCAACCACCAAGGCTATTCACTCTCTTTTCATACCAAGCTTCTATAGACCACATATCACAGTGATAATAGGGTCAATCAAAATAATAATAAATATGGTCACCAACTAAGGAGAATTATCCCACCTTTACTTTCCAGACTGCCATTCTCCGCTGCGAAGTAGTGCCAGTAGAACGCCTTTTTCGTGTCCTTTGTATCACGCCGTGTGTAGAACATCCCGAGCTGGGATTGCGCGGCTATACTGCCGTCTGGGTCGCCTTCCTTCGCCGCCAAGAGCCAGTACGTCTCAGCTATCAAGTCACTCTGCTTCATGCCGTAGCCCTGTAAACATGATGATAACAAAATACAACACAACACTGTCTTTGTTCGGGAAGTTGCATGTTATTATAGAGTACAGTTATCCAGGAAACAGTAAGGTATTACAAGGCATGGTACTACAAGGAAAGGACACTATAAATGGTTTAATCGCTGTTACAGCAAGGGATTTGTCGAACTAACGCAGAGATTTCAACAAATCATTCCCATGTGGACATTGTATATGCGGCATATGGGAAACTAAAGATCAACCTCGAATTGAGTGAGCACAGATGACATGTACAGTAAAATCGTCATTAAAACGTTGGGTGGATTAGCATTGTATATCTTACCATGAACGCGGCCATGCCGAGGTTAAACTGGGCATGAGGTATGAGGAACTGGAACACAGGATTCGTTGTGCTTGCCACTTCTTTCAGCATCTCTACTCCTTTAGTCTGAAACAAAAGAGCATGTGAAATTAAGTGAAACACAGTAAGGGCAACCAGTTTTGGACACATAGCGGCCGAAGGGCTGTATAAAAGCAAAAGATATGTAGGGAATAACTGTTCAAATATTATGTCAAGTTACAAAGTGGAACAGATGTTGACGATGAAATCAGAAAGATAGTACTGCCTTTAGCAAAACATGTAACTCATGCCGCAATGGAATGAAATTTCATGAACATGCAATATTCAACGGAACTCAGGAGATAACATTATCTTTAGCCCACGTACTTCCTTGTCTTTTCAGGGTGGGTGTAGATTTACCAGAACAGTCAGATAAGAGGAAAAACGTCAGCAATTTCTAATAATACCTCCCACTTCATGCCATCGTAATATTCATAATTAGTAGTTTCAATATTGATTTCAAGTCAATTGGTCTATCCTTTTGGGAGCTATCCTCACATTCTCACTCTATTTTACCACTTTAGGACAGATAAGAACCGACTATCAGATTGACATGAAATGGTTTTCCAAGTCCCTA
This sequence comes from Beroe ovata, assembly GCA_946803715.1. Classification (NCBI taxonomy): domain Eukaryota; kingdom Metazoa; phylum Ctenophora; class Nuda; order Beroida; family Beroidae; genus Beroe; species Beroe ovata. The sequence continues at coordinate 90,492 of CAMPET010000033.1, read as the reverse complement.
ATAGTCGTTAAGGTATGGTGGGAATTATTGTAATTGAAACCACTACCCTTACCCTAATTCATTTAATTCTGGTTGAAGGGATATAAAATTATCATCCTCTATATCAACAAAAATAAAACTTTTAGTGCACAAACCAAGTTAGGAAGAGTGCCAATTCCATCATAATGCATAATGCTCAGCTGAAAGAGAGCCTGCACATCTCCCATACTGCTAGCTCTTTCAAACCACATCAGTGCTTCACTGTATTCACCTTGATGTGTGCAATACATACCAAGCCTGAAAGGGGCAAAAGGTAATCATTCTTGGTCATTTGAGGAATAAGTAGATCCCTTTCTTGTTCATTGATTTCACTAACTTGAATTGACTCTTTGTGTGACCTTGCTCTGCTAGCTCTTTCACTTTACCAAAGGATTCTTTATCCAAATTATCTGGCTTCTGAGCAGTGGTGCAAATCCAGGGGGGGATGGGGGGATATATCCCCCCAATAATTTGGTGCCATCCCCTCCAATAATTATAAATATCATCCCCTCCAAAATTCCAACCATCTCTACCATCAGGATATGCTAAATTCCGCTGTGTTTGCATAAGCACCTTATTCAATGTTATTGAAATGATACACTTCTGCTCTCATTATTGAACAGAGATTATTATTTGTCATAAGCCATCACGCTATCATGGGTCCAGTGACCACTTGCCAGTTCTGATAGAGAAGGGAAGGTGACAGGGTGTCAAGTTGCCAAAGCAAATTCATGTATGATGTGTCCCATGAGTTCAACTTCATGTAAACGGTCATTTTCAATCATAACTCAATTGACAATTATCTAATTAACAACTTTCACTACCATCCCCCCCAATTTTAGAAAAAGTCAAAAATATGCCCCTGAGAACGAATTATACCCCCCAATCAAAACACGGATTTGCACCACTGCTTCTGAGGATTGACAAATAATGAATTTGATAGTTATTTACATGATGGCGCATCTGAGCATCTATAATGACTCTTAGAGTCTGAGATTATTATAAAAGAAACCTGAACCATGAAATTTGCCTCTTCTGGAACTGTTTCAGGTAAGGTTTGTGTCTTCATGGGACTCAAAGTCATTGGCATTTCAACTTCAGCCATGGCCTTGATGTGCAAAGTAATGATTGTTGTAATGAATTACCAATTATTATGTGCAAAAGTGATTATTTCGAAAGAAGATTCATTCTCAAAAGCTGATTATTGAAGTAATGATCATAAATGATAAACATCCATCAGCAATAATTTCTCACATCTGCACAGTGCAAAACGTGCCAAATGTGGCTTCAAATTGAATTCAAATGCCATTTTGCATTTGTTTTTAATTGAATCGATATTATTATTGGGTAAGAGTCAAAAGAACCAAAATGGAGTTTCAAATAATTGGCTGTGATGTAGTGCAGTTGGCAGTGAAAATTTGAAAAAATGTATATCTATTGATACTGGAATATTTATGCTCATTGCAAGCGCGCCGCGCCGTGCACTCAATATAATTCAATATAGCTAGCATAACCAAGGCCGCGCCCAACGAATATAGATTATAGAATATGTACCATGCCAATATGTAGTGACGTGTACGACGCGAGGTTTTACTTTTTGTGAATCCCGCGCTCGCGCCGCGCTGCCGTTATTACTAACCGCGCGCATTGAAATTCATTGTGTCAGATTTTATTTGACTTCTGTTTCCCGCGTGCGTCGCGCGCGCTTTCATGGAAGACCTGTTTTGGTCTTCCATGAAGGCGCGCGCGCAATTAACAGGTCAAGTAATAATTGACAAAATTCATATTCATTAAATATAATTTTACGCGGCGCGTACATCATCGATCATGCAATGTTTCTCGTTACTATGAGCCGCGTGAAATCTAAAATAGCTTAGCTTAATAGCTCCGTGACAGATACAAGATCGACTGGTGTTTCATTAGTAAATGTAATGATGAAGGCAAATGATATTAAATATAAATGCGAATGTACTTCAACTGAAAGCCACGAAATCGATCCTGCTAAAGCTTTGAGTTTGAGTTGTATCCATGTGACCAATAACATGGACACTTTTGTGTGTATACTATTATGGAAAAGATGTCCGAATCACGAATGCTTGATGTTTCAGATGAATTGGAACATTTAATTAATTGATGTATATTTCTTTAGGACTGCTTTGATACCTCATGTTATAGTGGGAGTTTTGCAAGATTTGATAACTCAAACCTAATGATTGAGAAGTTCAGAATGAACAGCTGAAGGGACTGCTGAACATTGATTGAATGGATGATATCTTATTTGATGAATTGCCTCAACTAGTTGAAGACTCAGCTGTTGGTGATGCTTTTCCAGGAAGGGTTACATGTATGCACTGTGCTAGACCTATAAGTGTCTGTGTTTGCAAGTACATTCATAGAGATTCCACAGTGAAAACACATGTTCTTGTTTTGCAACATCCTGCTGAGCAAAATAGAAAGTTAAGAACGGTGCCTTTACTGAAATCTGGTTTACCTGAGGGAAAGTGCACTGTTATTGTTGGCAAAAGATTTAAAAATCTCAAAGCACAGTTATCAGATAAATCAGTCTTACTTTTCCCATGTGAAGGTGCTACAAAGTGTAATGAAGTTGAACCTGGTGATTATGATATGTTGGTATGCTTAGATGGAACATGGCCCCAAGCTCGTCGTATGTACAGGAAGAATGAGTTGTTGCACTCTCTTCCAAAGATCATGCTCAATACTCCTCAAAGAAGTGTATATTTGATTCGCACACAGCCAACCAATTTTCATTTAAGTACTTTGGAATCAGTTGCCTATGCACTTCAAGAAATGGAAAACAGTGAAGGTTTGGTAGAAAGACTAATTTTTCCTCTCAAAGAAATGGTTCGTATTCAGTTTAAATATGGTGCATGTGCTCATAGCACCCAAGCAGAGGCAAGATTATTGAGGAAAGAGGAGCTAAAGAATGGATCTCAGACTTTGACAGTGGCACCTAAGATACATAATTTTGATTATGACCAATTTTAACATTCCCTTGAAATCAGCATCTTAGTATTGTTACATAGTACCTGTTTTTATCCCTTTCAATATTTTTAATAGATTTCTTAATATTCATCAACTAGGTCCAAATATCTGAGATAGGGTTTATGAGAAACTTAATTTCCTGATATCATTGGTGAGAAGGCAGGATGGATCCACAATGCAACCCTCATAAAGTTACTCCAGAAGAGCTACAGAGACTGTCTACCGAAAATGACATGGGAGACTTTCAAAGAAATAAGCTAGAAGAAGAAGCAAGAAAGAATTGGGATTTATTCTACAAAAGAAACTCTACTCATTTCTTTAAAGATAGAAGATGGCTTACCAAAGAATTCCCTGAAATAATTGAACTGAATAACTCAGGTGGGACAGTCTTTGAAGTTGGTTGTGGAGTGGGAAACACCATTTTCCCTCTTACTGAAGAATGTCCTAACATATTCTTTCATGGTTGTGACCTCTCACCACGTGCAGTTGAATTCTTGAAAGAAGATGCACGATATCAGACTCAGAAAATAAATTGTTTCCAATTTGACATTACAGCAGATGACTTATCTGCAATCCTAAATCCTGATTCTGTCGACATAGCGACTCTTATTTTTGTATTATCAGCTATCACACCAGAGAAAATGCTGAAATCTCTGAAAAATGTTTTCAAAGTCCTGAAACCTGGTGGGATTCTCCTATTTCGAGACTATGGACTATATGATCATGCTATGTTTCGATTCAAACCAGGGCATAAGATTCAATCACAATTCTACAAACGTCAAGATGGAACAAGGGCATATTATTTCAGTACAGAGCAAACACACAAACTGTTTAGTGACTCTGGTTTTGAAGTTGTTTATAATAGATATGAGTCTAAAGAGACTGTTAATAAAAAAGAAAACTTGTCTGTTCAGAGGGTATTCATTCAATCTTCCTTTAGAAAACCAATTTGAATAGTGAATAAAAGTTTCATTCAAGATTTTGGTGTTTGATATATTGTCACTTTTTGTCTCTTGACTTCAAGTTTTAAGTTTCGTGTCTTTGAAGTACAGCTTCTCATGCAATACTCACAGAGGCAGATGGAGTGATGGGAACACATGTGTTAACAAGGTCTGTCCATGTATCAAGGATTTTCATCAAACAGAAGACAGAACTCAAATTTGAATCTAATGAGGAATTCCTTCTTTTTCTGCTGAGTAACACCAGGAAGTTAGCTTTGATAGGTGAGTTGAACTCAAGAGATCGAGATTATGTTGATGTTATCACCAATTCATTGAAGAAAGATTCTCATATTATTGTTCTTCATTAAAGGTCACCAATATTTCAGTTTCTCAAGTGAGCCCTCTTCTAGACAAGCTTCTTGACACAAATTTGAGCGAAGTTAATGAGTCTGATCAAGATCGGGCTGAAGATGAGCCAATGGACCACTCTTTGTCACCAATACACGACGGCAAGGTTCAAGCTGAAATTGAGTCATCATCAGCTGTTGAAAAAGATCATCACAGAAGTGAGGGTGATGTGTAAGTACTATAGACTCAAGTAAATGTGTTCATGTTTTGCTTGATTGCTTGTTGAAAATCCAGTCTAAACCCTAATACCCTATACTTTCAGGGAGACAGCGGAATCCCACCCAAGAGTGGAGAAAACGAGTGAGGAGGAACGTCAAAATGATTCATCGATAGTCCCCACAGATACCAAAAGAGATAAAGGCTTTGGATGTGACAGTAGCTTGAGCGGGAATGAGGATAACTCTGACACAAGTTACGACTCTGACGACTTGCAGGGAGCATCTGACCTCTCATTTCACAGAAAATCGTCGCAAAAAAGTTCTGAACCTCCGAAGGAGTCAAGTCAAAAAAGTCCCGAGCGTCACTTGAGAAAGAGTCCACCATCAGATCGTGCTAATAAGTCTCCTGTACCCCAGTCAAAACGTGCGAGGACATTAACAGATGAGGGTGCTGATGAAGGAACCATGTTATTCGATCCTGCTGGCCTACTCCAGAAATCAAATGCTGTTCTCCAAGAGGCTGAAGAAGTGATGAACATCAACAAACCGCATGCTCCCCTCATTATCCCTCCCTTGAAAATAACAAACAGTGCTGCGCCCAACCACTCCGACTCAGCTGACGATCCACCCAAAACTACACATCAGAGACTTGTCCTGCCAAGGCAGACATCTCCTTTCAAGAGTGGGCATCTCATCGCCGTCCCTGTCAAAATAACCAATGAGGCAGTGAAAGCTGCATCTCTCCCGTCAAATGTACATCCGTCATACACAGAGGTTCCCCAGCATGGGCGATCAACCGGTCCTGTGGAGCCGCCTCTGAAACAGAGCACTGGACAGACGAGCAGGTATCATCTACAGTGAGTCCACATTAGAGTGGCTCAATTAGAGTGGCTCCATATTTGAGTGGCTCCATATTAGAGTGGCTCTGTTAGGGGACTCTGTTAGAGTCTCTATTAGAGTGACACTATTAGGTCTTAGGATGACTCTATTAGAGACTCTATTATTGGGAAGTTAGGAAATGGGAGGCCTTGATTCTTATAAGAGGATTTTCAGATCATATCTCTATTCCCATCTTTGTACATATCTTTGATCCTCATCTTACACAACATATTATCAGGGAAAATGCGAACACTACATTGGATATGGATTCTGATGCAAATCAAGGTAAGTCAGTGGTAATTAGCCGCCTCCCCCCCCTTGTTAATGTTCAATATGCACCTCGTGACAGCTTATCCACCCAAATCATGTCAGTTTGAGTGAGCATTTGGGGATAGCTCCCAAACGGATAGACCGATTGACTTGACACTTCTACCATCCGTCAAGGACAATTAGAAACTCGGACGACCAAAATTTCACGTCAATCCGATGATCGGTTCCCGAGTTAGTGGCCACNGCAGAGTGGTGTCAGAGTACAGAGTGGTGTCAAAGTACAGAGTGGTGTCAGAGTATAAAGTGGTGTCAAAGTACAGAGTGGTATCAGAGTACAGAGTGGTGTCAGAGTGCAGAGTGGTGTTAGAGCACAGAGTGGTGTTTGAGTACTAAATGTCAGAGATGGACCAATACATATCACAAATAAACCGCTCACCTCCAGAATAGCGAAGCCAATCCGTTTGAACGCCGGCATGGTACCGTCATCAAATGGGTTAGCACTGCTCACAGCCCCCGTATACTGTGGCTTCTGTGTCAGTTCTACGAGTAGTATAACGTCTTCATCCTGCACCTCCATAATGTACTGGTGATTACACCGTATAAACATTGCCTGAAATAGTATCTCCCTCTTTATATCGTTCTCCTTACTCCCACATTCCCTTCTTCACTCCCAATCCTCCCCATTCTCTCACTCCTTTTCTTCTTTTTTCCTCTCTCCTCCCTCCCTCTCCCTCTCACTCCCTCCCTCTCTCTCCCTCTCCCTCTCCCCTCCCTCCCGCTCGCCTTCCTCCCTCTCCCTCACCTTGTCGGAGTTGTATCCCCCTGCTTTCCCATCTCCCCACCAACTACGGAACTGTTCCTTTCTCCACGTCTTGCCTCGCTGTAACAGCGAATTCCCCATACCGTGATTTACAACCAGATGTGTGAACTCTGAAAATACATTATACACTTAAACGTACACTCACACATGAAGTAACCAGGACAAGCCGGATCTGCCACAATTTTGTGTGGGGTAGTAATTGATGAATTCTGGAATAGTGAACCTAGCTCAAGTAACAATATGTTCTAGGAACATGTACCTTGTTTTTGTTAAATTGTTTTTGTGCTACGTTATTCGGGAAAATTCAGTTGCTAATAGCGGTAAATGAAAACAAAATAGCATGGTAAAACAACTTTCTCATATTCTTATCTAAAGAACTGCTAAAGGGGAACCTGACCTTCGAAGAAGTCCCCGACTGTCATCCAAAAGTGACGTGGACTGGAACACTTCACTTCCTTCTTAGCTCCGTCTGGGAGAGACGCCATTTCCACTGACTCTGGGAATATTACTCAGTAGAGACTAGAGAGCACCCATATTAAAAAGTTTATGGAGGAGTAGACGTCGCAAGACAAACCTCAGTTATTCCAAATAAGGAATAATAACCTGGTGAGTAGGGTCCTGTGTAAATTTCCTCCACAGGTGAAATGAGTCTCAAAACGTGGATGTAGTCTCTTTTAAACATCGTGCCAACGTTCAACTGAAATTATAATCATAAAAACACTCACGAAGCACTAGAAAAGGGTAGAGCGACAAATAAGTCAATCTGATAATCCGTTCCAAAGTTAAGGGCCGACATAACCCCTTATCCACTTCAAACATGTAAGTTTGAGTGAGCATTTGAGGATAGATCCCAAACGGATCCTCAGATTGGCTTAAAACTTTTACTGTCGCTAGAGGACCATTAGAAACTCGGACAGCCAAAATTTCATGTTAATCCGATAATCGGTTCCCAAGTAAAAGGCCGACATAACCCTTATCTGCGGAAAACTTGACAATTGGAGTGAGCATTGAGGTAAGATCCCAAACGGATAAGCCGATTGACTTGAAACTTCTACCGTCGCTAGACGACCATTAGAAACTCGGACAGCCAAAATTTGATGTCAATCGGATGATTGGTTCCCAAGTTAAGAACCAAAATAACCCCTTATCCACCCAAAATAAGTCAGTTTGAGTGAGCGTTTGAAGATAGCTCCTAAACGGATTGACCGATTGACTTGAAACTTTTACCATAGCTCAAGGACCATTAGAAACTCGGACAGCCAAAATTTCACGTCAATCCGGTAATCGGTTCCAAAGTTAAGGGCCGCCGTAACCCCTTACCTGCTTAAAACATGACAGTTTCAGTGAGCATTTGAGGATAGCTCCCGAACGAATTGCCCGATTGACTTGAAACTTCTACCATAGTTCAAGGACAATTAGAAACTCGGACAGCCAAAATTTCACGTCAGTCCGATAATCGGTTCCAAAGTTAAAAGCCGCCATATCCCCTTTTCCGCCAAAAACATGTCAGTTTGAAAGAGCATTTGAGGATAGCTCCCAAACGGATTGACTGATTGGCTTGAAACTTCTACCATAGCTCAAGGACCATTAGAAACTCTGGCAGCCAAAATTTCACTTCAATCCGATAATTGGCTCCAAAGTTAAAGGCCGCCATAACCCCTTATCCACCCAAA
>CAMPET010000033.1:67768-81055 GCA_946803715.1 Beroe ovata | reverse complement strand
TTTGAGGATAGCTTCCAAACGGATGGACCGATTGACTTAAAACTTCTACCATAGCTCAAGAACCATTAGAAACTCAGACAGTTAAAATTTCACGTGGATCTGATCATAGGTTCCCGAGTTAAGGGCCACTATAGCCCCTAATTATCCCAAACCATGTCAGTTTGAGTGAGCATTTGAGAATAACTTCCAAACCGATAGACCGATTGATATGAAACTTCTTCCATAGCTCAAGGACTATTAGAAACTCGGACAGCCAAAATTTCACGTCGATCAGATAATAGGTTCCCAAGTTAAAGGCCGACATAGCCCCACGTCCACCCTTAGCATGTCAGTTTGAGTGAGCATTTGTGACCGCGCACGCACAAGGTACTAGCAAAGAGATCACGTGACCCGTGTTGTGGTGTGACGACACGAAATAAAAAAAGGCCCTAGATGAGAAGATAAACAAAGTCCAATTTCAAAAAGCTTGACATCTCCGTAATCAGCTCACCGAGATCTACCAAAATAGAATTTAGCCTCAAAAAGTTGAAAAAAAAGGGCGTACCCTAGTCCGACAAGGTCCCTAAACGCGCGCGGCGCGCGCGTTGCGTGACGCAAGGTCAGAATATATTCACTTTTAACTTTTCCAAAATTTAACTATCATTAATACCCGTCAAGTGGGCGTGCGCGTGCTACACTAAATTTCGGAAAGTGAGTGAATTCGAGAAATTAGATAAGTACAGCATCAAAAATGAAACGTCTTAAAATAAAAGAACAACGAAATGACAACAGCAGTGAAGTGCGCGCACTTTCACTTAATATACACGTGCAACTCCTACGTCGCGTTGCAACACTTATTCCTATACTATATCGCATAGTCGTTTTTTGCACACCTTTTCCCAACTTTGAACGCCGATTACAAAAAATCTAAGACCTAATTCAAAAATCCGAAATGATGTTCGACAGCGGAATTTATCTATCTACCACCTTGCAAAAATCCTGGCTCTCCAACTCCATTTGGTTGAGTTATCCATATACAGCGGAACCACTTTCCTATAAGTGCCTCTTTCCTTTGTATTATAGATAGGCAGGCAAACGTGTTTTTACAAACACACGTAATGACTTCATCATTACTTTGGGACTTGATATCTGTTCGAAACAACACTGACCTCGGCCCTTTGGACCGGGACCACGCCCATTTTTTACATGGCTGCGGGCGCTTGCCAGCGCCCTGATAGGGCTGGCAAGCACGTTTTTGCAAACACGCTGAATGACTCCACCATTACTTTGGGAGTTCATATCACTTCACACCGGGACCACGCCCATTTTTTTCCATGGCTCGGACACTTGCCAGCGCCCTGATTGATTTTTTACCATATTAGGATGAGCCTTATGACATGTTCATCTTTCTGGTTTGCTTTCTTGTGGATATCAGCTGTGGTTGCAGATTATTATTCATCTTTGAATGTGAGGCGTGATGCAACAAACAAAGAAATCAGATCAGCATTTAAAAAGTTGGCTTTGTCTAGCCATCCAGATAAAAATAAGGTGAGAAGCAGCAGTAAACTATCTTAATGCCTCCAATGGCAATTATCAGAATAAAAGCTACCGTACACTAGGGGAATATATTACACATTGTCCAGCTTGTGTAACTAAATAAGGTGAGAAGCAGCAGGAAAGTTATGTGCCTTTTTCTCTTCATCCCAGGTTATTCTCAAATTTCCACCAAAGTGGTAACGCTTCATCAATACAACCCTCCTTCCAATTTTGGATCAATTTGGATCTGACAGGCATATCCGATATCCATCTTACTTACTTGAGTTACTTGAGGTTGTTCGTGATCCTCTACTGGGTCATCGTAGTAACAGACCACTCTAGGTATAGTTGCACAATCAATCATGAAATAAATACAGGTCGACTGATGGAAAATTGAATCCACAAAATTTAATCAAATTCACATTTTGCATCAAATGTAGACGTATGGTGAAAAGTGAGAAATGGGTGTTAGGTGTTAGTTGTTAGTAACGTTAGTGGTGTACGTAAGAGTCGTCCTAAGGGCGTTAGGTACCAGTCTTAACTAGATATAGCTAGAAAGACGCTACCACTAACAGATATACCTAGCTGCTATCGAGCCGTCCGTGACCAAAACAGGTATAGCTGCTGGTACGGTCCTATGTAGCAAATGCGAGACAGTGAACTAATAGAAAAGAGGCAGAGTTTAGGAAATAGGAAGCTTCAAACCAGGAAAAGGGTGCGGATTTTTACTGTCGAAATGTTAACACTCTCTCTCTCTCTCTATCACGCACACACACGGAACTCTCTCCCACTAATATGAAGCATAAATCGGATAAATAATAACTCTACTGGGAAATCGACCAAATCACATGCTGAAATAAAAAATGTTAAACTACTAAACTCGCACTCTCACCGAAACACACGTACCCACCACACTCACTACTCACCAAACTCACTACTCACTATACACCACGTGCCACAGTGCCACACTAAATTTCAAATAAAAGGTGAATTAGAGAAATGAAATAAGTATAGGTACTTAGGTACCTAGTACCTATCAAAATTAAAAGGTCTAAAACAAAGGAACAACGAAATGACTGTAAAGGTGACACTTTTAATGAGTAATGAGTATGCTCGTGTAACTCTTACGTTACGTAGCAACGCAAATTTCTGCTACAATCTACATCGCAAAGTCATCAGGATCAAGGTTGTCAATCTTCAAGGGGGTAACCGGACTGTTGTCCGAAGCGGACTCTTGTCCGAATCCGAATTTTCAGTTTTCGGACAACAGTTCGCTTCGGACAAGAATCCATTTGGCGGACTCTTGTCCGAATTTGCATTATTCAATGCAATATAAAATGGCTTTTGGACAACAGTCCGTTCGGCGGACTCTTGTTCGAATACGTCTGCATTAGGGGGGGGGGNGGGGGGTTGCCGTTGATTACGTACGTAATCAAAAAAATTTTCGCCGGATCACAAATTCGATCATGTGAACTGAGTACGATGTAGTTGGAGTATATAGTATTAACATAATTTGCAAACCCAAAATCCCAAAATCATCACACAATATATACCTATATAGAATTCATACAATATTCTTCAAAACAAACAGCTCCTTCAGTGCAGCCCTGACGTTTGAAAGATTGATCATGTTGGGATCAACTCCAAACCGGGACAGTGCACATCGGTAGATCATCTTCTCCACACGAAGACGGACCATGAGTTCAAATGCCTTTCTCTCCTTAGTCGAGATGCACGGGCATTTCCTGGCGTACAAGGAGACCTCGCCAATCAAAATGTCAATGACCTTGATGAACTCGTTCGCTGCGTCAGTAGTGTGTTGCCGGCTCGAAGCCACATAGAGCTTCTTGATGAAGCGTCCCCGGGATATCTTGATATTGTTCCTGACAAGCACACCAGCTGGCATCTCCCATATGTAGAGTGAAGCGTTGTGGAGTTTTGCTACGTTCAGTTTGTGAAGAAGCCAGGTATCGATGGTCTGGCGTGCGAAGATGGGAACAGGTGTAGGAGTAGGGACGGGTGTAGGAGTAGGGACGGGTGTAGGAGTGGGGACAGGTGTAGGAGTAGGGACAGGTGTAGGAGTAGGGAAGGTGTAGGAGTAGGGACATGTGAAAGAGTAGGGACGGGTGTAGGAATGAAGCCTGGAATCAAACGTGTGAAGACAACACCTTATCTTCGCAGTAGACTTATTTTGACACCACCTCCTGAGATGACTGTCCCTTGACACTACTTTTCATTGACTTCACTTTCACTTGACATTATCAAATATCAATGTCCTCGACTCCGTAGGTAGGTGTACTCATTAGGTAGCTACATAATATTGTACCCGTTGTACCTAATCTTAGTATCTTATTACCTACCTATCCTTGCTTAATAACTGTTTTCAGCTAAGGCTTCACATTCAATCCTCATTAATTATTCAATTTTCAACTCAGCCTCTGGCTTGGGGAATACCTATCAATAATGAGAAAATGAGATACCTACTGCTAGGTAATGAAAAGTCCCCACAGTAGGTACGTTATTTTTCAATTTAATTCTTTCAGGATGACCCAGAAGCAGAAGCCAAGTTTATGGAGATAAATGAAGCTTATGAAATATTGAAAGGTACTCACTACTCACTGCCCATTCACCTAAGATCACTGACAAGTGCTGGTAGCCACGAGGTTCATGAGACTCTTATGATAAGATAATCCTAGTGCATTGATCACTTCGGCATATCAACGCACTCACCATGCATTTCACTCACCATGCATATCAACGCATTCGCCATATGAGGATTTGCAACCCCTTCTTTAACGTTCAAATCTTTTTCCCATGGGTAGGATAAGGTTCTATGTGCCCTTTTAACTTGTTACAAAATTCACTGCTACTGACGGTCAATTTTCATATAATTACAATAAATTTATTCGCATACATGTGGCTGCAAAACTCATGCAATTCCAATTTTGTTGTTTGTATTTAATTTTTGATTGATTGAATCCCTAGGCAGTTGTATTGATACCTATAATACCTATTCACCAGACCCAGGTACCTAGTTAAGTACCTACCGAGAGACATGTAATATAATAACACTGGGCACTGGAAGAAATGTTTTTGCTTATATTGAACTACCGCTATGCCAATACCTACGGCTTTGGCACACTTTTTGCAGCGATCGATCCCAGTGGCTGTTGGCGCTTATCATTTTGCGCAAATCTATAAATCAGTAGTCATGTCCCGGAAACAGTTTCAATTACTCACTGATTTAATTGTGTTTTAGATGAGGCCCTGAGAAGAAAATATGATCTATATGGGGAAGAAGGTCTGAAAGAAGATATGGATAGGCAGCAACACAGAGAAAGGCATAGCTATCAGTACTATAATGAAGACTTTGGTAATAAGGATTGCTTTCTCGACTTATACCTACCCTATTTTATACTTTAATACCTACTATAATAACACTAGAACGCTGCAATATAATATTGATAACATTGCTGTTTATCATTAGGTATGTATTGACGCGCTTCCCAGTATAGGTATAGGTACCTGCCTATATTACATAGATGTTACCTACCTACCTATTTTAAGTGCAGTTACATGTTTAATTTTGGGTGTTTTTGCTACTTTTTCCATACGTATCAAATATCTAACGCTTTTTACGTATTATCTCACAGACATATACGGTGATGATATGGAGATTATAACACTGAGCTCAGGGGATTTCGTATCCTCTGTGGAGAATCGCGGTGATATTGTGTGGTTCATCAATTTCTACTCTCCTAGATGCTCTCATTGCCACGATCTTGCTCCCGTGGTAAGTTCTCATTTGCAATGATAATTACACATTGTGTTATATTAGGGAACAAGTGAAACGACTGACATGAGGCACTTGGGAGCGATACCACTCCCTTTTGGTGTTTATTTGCACATGGTTCACAATGCAAGTTGAGAAACCGGGGTCATCAGATAACAAGATTTGAGAGGTGGTGATTATGTGATTATTCGAACAGGAAAATGTTCAATGGATTATCTATGATCTGCACCTATCTAGATTCTTAGACAGGTACTAGTGTACTAGACTGAAAAGGGCCCTTTTTGCGAGCTCACTCACCGAGGAAGCCCGAGTCGGTCACAAGCCAAGAAACCTACATATTTAACAGAACCTATTTAACAGATTTTTCCCAAAACCAAATAAAATTTGGTTGTTTCGGTTCGCGGCATCTGGCGTTCTTTATTCTAAACTCTATGATATGAAAAAGAACGCGGCATATTTGACAGACTGCCGCCACATCACGTGTAGAAACACAGCAGCTTTTCATGTGATGTGGCGGCATTCTGTCAAATATGCCGCGTTCTTTTTCATATCATAGAGTTTAGAATAAAGAACGCCAGATGCCGCGAACCGAAACAACCAAATTTTATTTGGTTTTGGGAAAAATATCACCGTTTTTCAGTCCAAGAATAGTGAGATATTCCTCACTTTCATCATATAGACGTTTCGAGTGGAATTTTCCTAATTGGTCAATCATCCAATTAGCTAATTAAGACATAAAGTGAACTTAAATCGANACACACACACACACACACACACACAGACTCGGGTGAATAATGTTGTTTCCACGTGCCATGTGATTAGTATAAAGATGTCGACAGATGTCCTGTCCTAGACATGTCGTGACAAACCCGTGTGTGTTCATTTGTCTTTTCATATCGATTGTTTGGTTTTATTATCTTCGTGATAGATCTGTATCTAGAGGATCGATCTTGCACCAGATGTACAAGTTTAATTAATCGCCTTGATCAATTGTCCTGACTCCTTTTCCAGCCGATATAAACTGCAATACTACTACACCCCGGAAATATCGCACAATTCCCTCCTGAATGTGCAGGAGCAGCTCTCATGAATTGACACTCTGTCACAATAGAGCTGATGTGATGATCCTGTGCTAGATCATGGCAGACAAACACACTGCAGTACTACAGCCACCCCCACAATGCCCCCTCACTCCCTACCCTCTCTGATTGCAGTATACTGCAGGTGTCCCTCATTACAGGGCCGGCCTAACAATCACAGTTACCGAAACCTAACCTGATCTACCTGTGTGGACATCACATGACACGGCCGGATCAGGTCACATGACATAAACCTTGTCCTCTCATTGGGCGAGATGAGCGAGGGCAGAAGACTGCTCCTCACTTAAAACTTAAGACTTGTTTAGTTGCCTCTTGTAGCTGTTGCCCAGCTCGCAGTATACATCGGATTTGAATAATTCGCTATCTCGTGCACTGTTTCACAAATAATCATAAGAATATAATTATTATTGGTGTCATATTGTATACTTTGTATTCGAACATTCCTAAGTCAAATAACTGACTTAGGTAAAAATTGAATCGGAAATTAACGTTGCAATTTTAGACTTGTATCAGAAAGGAGCCCCAGTTTTCATAGGTCCGTAAAATAGTAGTCGGAAATAGTAGTCGGAATTATTTTGGTACCAATAATTTTAGTCAAAAATTCTTAGAACATTTAATCGGCTATAATTTTAGTCACAAATTTTTGACCATTATTCGATTTCTTGCCTGCTGAAATCCAGAGCCTACAAAACAATTATCATTTCCAGACATAAATGTAATGCTTACAACTGTTACCATTAGGTATTAATTGATATCAATGACTTCTGACCAGGTACCTATTTCCAGGTTCGTCTGTCAAACCTTCTCTTTCAGCAAGAAAGGAGCTGGCTAAATCACGTTAGGATTTCGAACAGCGTAGTGCAGTTTAATGTGGTGCTGTAACCTTTCCAAAATTTTGACCTTGGAACTATCTATCGCATACTTTTAATTCCATTTGTCAATGAGTCCCATAAAAAGTGGGCATGGCGAAAGATTTTGCTCCCCAAAATGATTAACTTTTTAAGAAAAATTGATTTTCAGTTTTACTTGTTTGAACAATGCATCGAGTCATACAGTCAACAAAGCCTATAATTGAAGGTTGAAGGAGATAGGAGCTTACTCCTTCCGTTGAAATGAAAATCTTCACTGAAATATTTGTTTGTCAGGGGAAAATTGGTTTGCGAATATTTTAGTCAAAATTCAAAATCTCGCCAACTAAAATGTTCATTTTTCGGACTTAAGGTAGTGTATATCTAGGTAGTAGGTACGAATATTTGATAAGATCTTCGACAACACCATTTTGACTTGAAAGTTGCATCTCATGGGGTACTAGAGAAAGTGTGTACACGTAAAGAGTTTGGGTGTTGTCTTTCCATATTATTATGCAAATGTGAGAGAGTATAACAGTAATTAGTGTATAATAAGAACAAGCAACTGCTGACCAAATCTCGCCGCACAAAACACCATGTTTCTATGTGGAGGTGAATATTTAGATATGATATGTTATAGCTCTATTGATTCCTCTTTCATCCCCGTACTTTGATACCTGCAGTGCTCTTCCCTTGTGAGCTGGTCTATTCTTGTGAAGTAGGTACAGTAGAATTCTTGTGAAGTGTAGTTATAGACTCGAGTGTTGTTTTCTACATTTTCGGTAAATGTTATGGGTCAGTTATTCTGTTATGATGTTTGCCCTCATCTACTGCATCAGCTCATTCATTCGTTACAATGATGTCCAATTGATTCTAGTGAAAAATGATAGCTTGGAACATAGTATATAGGTACCTACCTACTTACAGCTGTTATGAATAGCATGAAGTGAATCTATTATGTAAAGCAGGAATCTGCGTGTATTGTTTTCGTTATTAATCAACAAACACTGGCTTGGTGTACTGCAGCTCCCTTATCCTGTACCTAGTTTTTTCCGCTGTATTTCAAGGAATAGGCATTAGGCAGGATTCCTCCACAAAAGAGAGCAAGTCCATTTTGTTGTATTATTCTAACCTTGAGCTGATGTACTCGACTTCGCGGAAAATCTATGCTGAACTGGATAGGTAGTATTACCACTGGTAGGATATGACGTGTGTTAACGTTGTCCGCTCGTGCAGACCTATTTATCAGGAATTAGCCAGCGCTCATCGGGAACGGCAACTTACTACTAACCTTACTACCTAACCTTACTACCTAACCAATTTTCATTTTGATTCTACCTACTGTTCATTCAGTTCCTTGTTCTATAAGGTTCGGTAACTTGTACGTAAGTACGTACCAGGTAGGTACCTACACACACACACACACACACACACACACACACACACACACACACACAGTCAGTCGCATGCCAGCTGAAAAGGTTCATTTATCCTTTCTAAAATGGTCACTCGGAGTTCATCGCAAATCTTCAAATGTCGGAGTCTGGGGTGAAAGTGGCAGCTTCCCCCTCATCTACCAAGCTATCAGGCTGTACTTGAACTACTACAAAAGAATTTCCAAATTACCCTATAGCACACTCACCAGAGCAACGCTTGAAGAGCAAAAGTCCTTGCATCTCCCTTGGTATAGAAACATCGAACCTATCCTAAAACTGGATCCCATTTATCATCTGGATCATGTTACAGCTTTCCGAGCCATCAAAGACCCTAATTTCAGTTATCATTCAACCACTTCCAGCCCCCTAAGTATCACTCAGCCTCTCCCTAGTCGGAAATTTCGTGTTCATACCATCCTCAAGTCCCTGAAAGAACATTTCACCAACAGCTGGCAGTATGCTAAATCTCACTCTACCAAGCTCTCTTACTACAACACTTGCAAGTGCGACTTTGCTCGGGAACCTTACCTCAACATCTCAAAGGGTTTCTCGCGTCGTTATAGCACCACTAAGCTAAGNACACACACACACACACACACACACACACACTGTTTTCCTGCTAACTATCTACAGGTAAGGTGATACTTTACTGAGTTAGTGGGAAGATACAGTAATTTTACGAAAGCTAGTACTGAACTAGTATCAATTGGAGGACAGGGAAACGCTAGGATACATGCACTTCGCGGACACTGGGTTATCAATAATAGCACGCTACATATTAACCGGATTCGTTTCGCACGTGATAAACGATGCGATACTAATCACGTGACCGTGATCCACGTGTTGGCTCATTTCCGTGTGTTTCCATGGCAACTCTATCATTGTAACCGCCCCAATCGCACTGTAGTTCTCCACACAGTACGACCGTGTTTCCTCAACGGAAATTTATAGTTTCATAGTTAAGTAGTTAGATGGTCAACACTTCAGTCCGGATGTTATCAAATGTACAACTCCTATTGTCCGTTCTCAGCATCGTGCCTCTTCTTGTTTAGTATGTCTACCTATAGCTGTCTCGATCATTTGTCTGGGTCATTTGTCTTCACTTGAACCTATAATTCCTGTCCTAGAAACCTACTCTGATCATCGTGACTAATTACGGGTAGAATCGAGGTCAGCTGTAAGTTCAACATTTTCTACATTGAGATATTCTACCAGGCATGAGTACCTACTGCATCATGGTATTGACAATGCATTGCGTTCTACTGAAGATTACTAACTGTGGATGTTTTATTTGACCGCTCATTCCCTCTCTGCCATGATACCATTCAGCTCTGTGTTTGTATGATGTCTTTCATTTTGTTACCGGTCGTATTATGTACTTATGAAGGACGTGTTATACTTATACCTCAATAATGCGTGCGTTTTTCTCTCAAAAAGAACAATTTGCGATGAATTACAGGTTGGTCCTTTGTGTTTAAGGGCTCAACCGAACGCACAACAAATGACCAAATTACCTTCAGAAGGTATCGTATCAGTGGAAATGAGGTACGATTAACACCCCCTTCCTTCTATGAAATTCATTATTCACCCAGGCCTATTTACTCGTTTGTCGCATGAAAATCGATTGTGAGGATAGTCTTTACCCCTTCTCACCCCAGCATTTAGGAAGATAGGTACTATAGTATATATAGTGGTCATGGTTACTCTTTTACTTATGTTGAACCTACGCATCGGGAGCCAGTGTCGTGTTGTACCGCTGTCATTTTTAACATGGAACCTTATTCAGTATAAAAATCCCTAAAATCTGAGTTCCTAACTCCTTGCTATCTAGCTGAATGAAAAGTATGGTTGTGTTACGCACTAAATTGCCCAGGGCTCCTAACTTGCTGCTGGTTATATGGCAGATCATTCCACCTCATTTTCTGTAATTACAGCTACAGATACCTAGGTAGAACATCTGATTTTAGCTGACTTGTCTAATCGTGTTTTTCGATATCAGTTCCATGATACACGGTTACCATGTTATGATTTCCGTTACTCCCTGGTATCTCATTACGTGGAGTTGCTCCGTGGGCAGCCACTGACAGTGGTTAGGCAGGACATTGGTCAGTGGAAACTAGTAGCACACGCGCGGCGGACTAGGGCAGTTAGTAGTTCACTTTAGCACCGTCTCTCCGGTAATTTGTTGGTGGAAAAACCAGGTATAGGTAGTACTATTCGAGTTTTTGAGGATGTTTTGATAGTATCAGAGTATAGGCAGTTGGAGAATTTATCATTCTATAGTAGTAATATTGATATAGTACCTAGTAGTAGAATAATAGTAGTGGACGATGGCCTTTGTTCGGGAAATAATTAAAAAAGTGATAGGTAAAAGGACCGCGCCTAATCGTTTATGTTTTCTGTATCACGCTCATAATGTAATCTAGCTATATCGTGGTGGAATCAACAGCTGTATGATGGAATTAACTGGTGGATTTTGGCGGTGATATTGTAGACACTAATGATCTCTNACACACACACACACACACACACACAGACACACATATACTGTTTTCCAGCTAACTATCTACAGGTAAGGTGATACTTTACTGAGTTAGTGGGAAGATACAGTAATTTTTAAGAACCTAGTACTGAACTAGTAATAATTGGAGGACAGGGAAATGCTAGGATTCATGCACTTCGCGGACACTGGGTTATCAATAATAGCACGCTACATATTAACCGGAATCGTTCCGCACCACAAATGACCAAATTACCTTCAGAAGGTATCGTATCAGTGGAAATGAGGTTCGATTACCACCTCCTTCCTTCTATGAAATTCATTATTCACCCAGGCCTTTTTACTCGTTTGTCGCATGAAGATCGATTGTGTGGACTGGATAGTCTTTATTCCTTCTTATCCCAACATTTAGGAAGATAGGGTACTAGTGGTCATGGTTACCTACTCGTTTACTTATGTTGAACCTATGCATCGTGTTGAACCGCTGTCATTTTTAACATGAAACCTTATTCAGTATAAAAATCCCTAAAATCTGAATTCCAAACTCCTTGCTATCTAGTTGAATGAAAAGTATGGTTGTGTTACGCACTAAATTGCCCAGGGCTCCTAACTTGCTGCTGGTTATCAGATCATTCCACCTCATTTTCCGTAATTACAGCTACAGATACCTAGGTAGAACATCTGATTTAAGCTGACTTGTCTAATCGTGTTTTTCGATATCATTTCCATGATACACGGTTACCATGTTATGATTTCCGTTACTCCCTGGTATCTCAACCCTCATTACGTGGAGTTGCTCCGTGGGCAATCACTGACAGTGGTTAGGCAGGACATTGGTCAGTGGAAACTAGTAGCACACGCGCGGCGGACTAGGGCAGTTTAGAGTTCACTTTAGCACCGTCTCTCCGGTTATGTGGTGGTGGAAAAACCAGGTATAGGCCGGTATAGGTAGTACTATTCGAGTTTTTGAGGATGTTTTGATAGTATCAGAGTATAGGCAGTCGGAGAATTTATCATTCTATAGTAGTAATATTGATATAGTACCTAGTGCTCTAGTAGAATGATAGTAGTGGACAATGGCCTTTGTTCGGGAAATGATTGAAAAAGTGATAAGAGGACCGCGCCTAATCTGTATCACGCTCATAATGTAATCTAGCTATATCGTGGTGGAATCAACAGCTGTATGATGGAATTAACTGGTGGATTTTGGCGGTGATATTGTAGACACTAATGATCTCTCTATCCAAAGAGAGAGAGTGTGATGTTAGATCGAGTTTCATATCCCCTCCCTCTCGACAAAATCGTTGTCTCATCACAACTATTATAGCTTATCTTCATACCTAGGTGATGGATCATATACTAGATACCTGAAGCGTATGTGTTTGTTTCTTTGATAATCGTATCGGCTAAATATATAAATGTGGTTCTGTTTATTTGAATCATACTTGTTTTTTTACTCATTACTGCGATGTCTAGTTGTTTATCGCGGACAGTCCTGTGTTCCTCTTGGGATCGGTGATACCTGCTATGATTGATTTCGGAGAAGGTTGCATCACATAATTTGAATTTATCAATTTAACCCATATAAGCATATAGGTACGTATGACGTATAAGGTACGTATTACGTAACAGACGTTATGATATGCGCATCACAGTCTCGGTATTACATATTTCGTATCCCATTATAATTAACTAGAGTAACAGAACCCGGAAACACTAGGTACCTATTTCAAGACATGATGCCACGCTAATGATGATTGATAGGCATAGTATTCATTAACGGACCCCATGACGTAGCCCCATGACGTAGCCCCATGACGGACCCCCATGACGTAGCTACACATATCGCTATTACGTAGCTTTATGATAGTACAGGTGTCTTCACCACAGACTGTATTACGCAAGATTGGTGCTATTGGTATCCTTGCTGAATTTTCATGAGTTATATTTTACAGTAATACGAATTTTCAGCGATATATTCAAATAGGTAGGTGCATATTTACAGTAGATATTTTTGACGATAGGTAGGTAATTCATGTATGTTCTTCAGGAGTACCCTTTCACCTTCATGAACACACACACACACACACACACA
>CAMPET010000033.1:52391-66412 GCA_946803715.1 Beroe ovata | reverse complement strand
CACTCTCACACACACACACACACACACACACACACACTCGAACACATACTATCTCGATGTTGTGGTTATTCTGCAGTTATTAACGCAGGGCAGGGGTCTTTTAACGTCGTTCTACCGTGCCAAATTCCGTGTGAAAGTTTCCACAGTAATTCTGCTCAGGTGTTTTTGCAGTTGTGTTTTCTCAAATTCCCTATTGCAGAGTTACAGCTGTGCACTCTAGGAATGCCTAGGTAACGTTTCCCACATTTCTCCTGCCCGACCATGCTATCGATAATTAAACATCAAACCTGAGATTCCTTCGCGGACCATGAACTGATTGATTATCTTACAACACGATAGTAGTCGTCAACTTGTCAACTTTGAGCAGGTAGTTTATCTGCTCAGAGTCAGTGTGATATGATTATTTCAATGAGAGTGTGAGGCACCTTATATTATAGAGGTGTATGAGACTCATACTATGAGTACCTACTACCTATTATAATACTGCAAACACAACAAAATACTGGATATCGATTAGCGATTTCCTAACCCTAGAATTTATACAAAAGAGGAAAAGTCTAAACTCTAGAATATGGTATTTTCGCCATGGGTTAAAGCTGTTATACCTAGTGCCTATGCTACATTCTTAGTGTCTTTGTACTTTTGTATCGGTATTACCCTTGGGTTCGTGTTCCACGTCATGAGCAATGACGTTCAGAGGTGCCACTGTAATTAATTAGTTCCTGCTAGTTAGGAGAAATGATAGAGTGCAGCTGAACCAGTAACTCAATTAGCAGTGATTACTAAAGTACTAAGCGCGCTACTGCAGCGGCAAGAATTAGTACCAATCATTACTAACTACTTAACTTCTGATTAGGAGTTAATAATTCAAATTTTAGTTTAACTTCATAGAAGAAGCTCGCTTTACTTGAATAGGAGTATCGTCATACATAACTACTACAGTGATTCGTGTGCAGCTTTGAGGTTTAGAGATCACAAACTTACACACTTACTATACACACTTACAGTTACACACTTACCTACTATACACACTTGCACACACACTTACACACACTTACACACACTTACAGTTACACACTTACACACACTTACAGTTACACACTTACACACACAGAAAAACACACACACACACACACACACACAGAAGTTATAATGTTGCCCACACCCTTTGTGGCAATGTACCTACATATTATCGAACTCATTTCTCTGAATACTGACTCACCAGGTGTCTAAGGCAAGCAAACAAACAAACACACAAACATTATCATAGGTGAACGCACACTTGTGCTGCTTATAATTTTGTTGATCTTTGTGCAATACCTACTGTTCAATGAACTTTTCCTTGCAACATAGCTCAAACCATGAATGTTGTTACGTCTGGTAACTCATAAACTGTAATCAAATGAATACACCCTGCGTGACGCGTCTCTTCATTCGTCTCAATTAGCACCATATTGTCTGTGGATTTGCCGGGTATGATAATAGGTACTACAATTATTAATTATCATAGTTACCAAAGTAATAGCTATGATAATAGTAGCGCGTGTTTACATCACAATATTATCTTGTTCAGTGTATCCGATGTGCTTGCTTGTGTTATTGTGAATTACAGACCTCCCTCATGGAACAACTGTAGTCACTGTTAGATAGGTATCATCTCACTTTGTTCCCTATATTTGGGAGCTGTTGCTTATCGTGACTTGTTGCTTATCGTAAGAACACAGAGTTGTTCTGGTTGTGTGGCAGCTAGAAGTGTTGCTATTTTCATCCTTGATACCTAGTCACAAAACCTAGGTGTTATAATCGCAGTTCTCTATTTCACCCACTCGTCTTCCCAGACAATGTCCTCAGACGGACCTATACCCGGAGTAGACCAGTTTCTCGGCTGCGTTTCCCTCCTCTGTATTGTTATCGGTACCCCTCTAAACCTCCTCTCCTTCTTCATGTTCAAGAAACAGAAGCGGACAGCAACATTCACAGTCCACATGGTGATAGCGGCTACTGACACCTGGATTTCATTCAACGCGTATCCCGTGTGTCTGACGATGCTGAGTGGACAGAGAAAACCACTGCTGTTCAGCAGTGCACTCTTTCAAACACTATGGGGCGTTACCTGGGAACCGTTCGTATACCTCGCTATCTACCTAGTCCTGGTGATCAGTGTGCTGAGATCTATCAAGCTGGTGCGGCGGCTCAGCGTGATCAAAGTGAAGTACACTGTGATTGCTATAGCCGCATACGCCGCATTTCTCATCGTGAGAATAAGCATCGTCCTTGGGTTCTTTGGTCGCTTTGTCATGCCAGAGAACAGCATATACCCGTTCATAGAGATGGACCCACCCATAGACCTGTACATTGCTATTGCGTGTCTCGCATTCCCCTTCTTCCCCATTGTCACATCTGCTCTCGTATCCACTTTCGTACTGCGATCCCGTCAGCAGCAAGCTGTCAAAGCCAAGACGAAGAAGCTAAAGAATCAGGCAACAGTAACGGTACTGATCTTCACGAACGTGTACATTGTGTGTAACATCCCCATTCTCCTCACTTGTGTCTGGTTTTCTGTCCTCCTTGCTACGCAATTTGAGATCAACATATTCCTGCCTGGGTCACCTGTATTCCTAGACCACTACATATGGCCACTGTGCTACATTGTGCTAGTCCAACTGAACGCCGCTATCAACCCCATTATATACCTCATTAGAATGACCTGGTTCAGGGCATCTGTGTTGGAACTTGTTGAGCAGGGCCGACTGAAGATCCCCACTGCATTCGCACAGAACTCTGTGTGGAGCGATGAGGGCACCAGGAAAACTGGGTCGGGGGGAAACAAGGGCCGGGGGAAGCAGGAGGTGGCTGCCCGGGGTGGGAGTGACGGTGTCAGTGTCTCGTTCAAAGGGGAGTCTGTTGTTATAGAGAATGAGGTGGCTGCTGCAGTGGGGGATGACACCACTGTCAATAATAATGACACCACACCCTGTACTGCAGTCAATGGGATAGACATTGAAATCAGTGCTCTGGATCAGTCGCCAGACGTTCCACAAGACAATATCACTGGTGTCACGCCAAGTGTCACTGCTGGTGCCACGCCGAGTGTCACTACTGGTGTCACTGATGGTGTGAAGTGTATAGACAGAGCCGATAATCTCATAGAACCTATCTGTGAGCATGACAGAGTCGATAGCAAGGTTATCAGTGATAACGCGTCAGTCACTGATATCATTATAGAAAACCCTGTTCAGAATATTGAGATAATTTAAACAAAAACAAGCGACCTGAAATATAATTGAGTAATTGCAAATGACCCTTACGGTATCACAGTAATAATTGATTTCCATGATTATTGTTGTAAATTGTAACATTTGTTTTGTTGTTGTGACATAATATATCAGTTCAATATTGTAAAGATTTGTAAGCATAAGTTGTATCAAAACACCAGACCCGCTTTTTAGTTTTTACCTGTGTCCGAGATTTTTGATAATTCTCGAAGCTTCCAAAAATCGTATCTACCTTATATCAGAACACTATTATATCAGGACACTATCCCACCCCCATATCTCACACTATAACCCTCCTGTCTCCAGTCTCATACACTATTATATCGTGTTCAGTGGCGGAAGCTAGCTAAAGAACTGGAGGGTGTGGTTCGGATCGGGGCAGTCAACTGTCAGGACACTCGGGAACTGTGCCAGAGCATCCGCGGATACCCTTCACTCGTCCTTTACACGCCAAACAATGGTAATTAGTTGCTAATTAGTTGTTAATTAGGTAATCATCTAGTCGGTTGACAACATGATTGTGTCACTTGTCTATGCTGATAACCATGTTAACTTTAGTGTCTGTGACTAATCGATGTAAATTTGGATAGCTTCTTCTAAGAACACACCTGTTTGAGCAATGGATAATGCGTCTGTAAAATCACGATAAAAGTGTTGCTCTCTAACAATGCACTCATTTGAACAATGCGGCTCATCTCACAACATTCTCCTTACATAGTATGATTGCATATCGTAAAGTTGAGAATTGAGTATCTTGATACACTTGAATAATCCGTGTGGACCTTGTAAACCACCCAATGTCTACATACTATGACATTGCACTACTTACAGTCAATAAGTCCAAATTAGGGAGAAATTTGGCAGTGTCCCAAAATAGCTACAGTGCCGTTATCTCTAATTGCCGAGACTATATTACGATAACTACAATAACACTATCAAGCAGGGTACCTACTATAAGAATGATAAAACTATGAAATATGTTAGCAAACTTTAAGTTGGGCATATTGTATAACATGCAATGTTAACCTCCCTAGTCCCTGCTAATTCCTCCTGTAATAATCAGGACGTAACCACTTCTCTCTCCCGCGCAGGGCGGGCCGAATACCGCGGAGAGCGGGACGTGGACTCCCTCCTTAGTCACGTGATGAGGTCACTCCCGCCCTCGCCCGTCATTGTCATAATGGAGGCTAACTTCAAACGGGCTGTATCAGAGATTGACCACCCCTGGCTTGTCAGCTTTTGTTACCGCGGCGACGGTAAGTTATTGTGATGAAATTATTGGGAGTTATACCTACCTCTTTCCCCTATAACTTTCCCCTATAATTGTGATGATTGTGTTTCTTTTTCACTTTTTCGCATGATATATTTGTTATCAGAAATTCAGAAATCATCATAATGAATTGTTCATTTGAACAGGTCGACACAATGAAATTGTTGTTGATGGAGCTTATCAATGAGTATGTTTGTGTCACGTGAATGATGTCCTAATACTGCTGTCTATGTGATCCTTATGTTTCATGTCTTTGCCCCAATTTGTCTTCCCAGTTTTAATTCTTGTTCTTCAATGTAGTGATTGTATGAGCTCAGAGCTGTGATAATTTAGTGTCATCATACATTATTGTACATTACAACCTTAAGAAGATGTCTCCCGTCTCTCCACGCTGGGNCCCCCCCCCCCCTCAACCCGGCCCATTATCTCTGAACCCCACCCATGACGCTACCCTCTCCACATACCCCTATTTATACCCCTATTCAACCCCTCCCATCGCCGCTATCTCTCCCAGACTGCGTGTCCCGGTCTGTACTAGACAGAGTGTCTATCTCACTGAAAAACATGGTATATGTGGGGAGTGTGGAGTGCGACTCCAACTCTATACTCTGCGATAAACTTCCCCTGGGCCACAGCTCGTCGGGGATTGTCTTCTTTCAGAACCTTACTCCAGACCTTACAGTGCAGATGATCATGGAAAGGGGCGTGGTCAGTATTCGAATTAAATCGCTTTGAAATTTTAAGTTTATGAAGGCGTTTCAAATTTTATGAAGGCGTTTCAAATGAAGGCGTTTCAAATTTTATGTTTATGAAGGTTCTGTTCTCATTATAAAATTTACAGCCGATAAGTTCTCTCAATACACAAGAAATAGTGTTCAGTGTGCTGAAAAACTTGCCGGAACCCAGTCACGTCTCTGGAGCAGAGTTCACGGTATGTTTGTCCTTGTGAGTGGCAATTCATGAATCATAAGTCATCCTCACTTGATATTAAGAAGCATGTCATTCATCCCAACATTTCTCACAGAAGATGAGCGATGAAGCGATAAAAGGGGTGACCAATCCTCAAGTTGTTATATTCAGCAAGAACGGAGTCCCCCTTGAATTTATTAAACTTACGGGACATCTCCATAATCAAAAGGTGAAACTTGGCCGAATTGTTCTCCAATTAATTTGTACCAGTTTGGCAATCTTGACGATTTACTACTAAAATGGACGGCGCGCGCTCTATGATGAAGAATATTGCGCGCGTAACAGCCAGTCAAATTCTATTCGGGAGGGTGAAACGCGTCGCCGCGCGACATTAATTCACGTTAAATTTTCAGAATGCGCCACGTATATCAGCTTCACAAATCCCGACCAGTGTTATTATACGTGTCCAAAACAGGTGTCCTGGTGTCATAGGTCTCGATTAGATTTAGACAATGATACGTCGCAGTGAACTCTACAGTTATCACACGGGAGTGTAAATTCATTGCAAATCAGCTAATTCAAACAGAGGAATACGTCGTACAAGCAAACGTCTATATTTTCAGTTACAACAAGTTGATTGTGGTGTCCACACGAAAATATGCGAAGAGTTCTATGTGTCTCGATTCCCGACCCTGTTTGTCATCAAATCAGGGGGATATGAGCGTTATCATGGTATGTTGAGTGCTATCTTCATGTTAGGGATAAACAACCACTTATTCTCATAGCATGAAATGGATCAGAGCTCATATCTCCTCCAATTGTAGGTAGGCAAGACGCTGCTGACATGGCTGGGTTTATAAGACAGAGCATTGCATCGCCCCTCGTGGAACTAACATCGGAAACATTCCTAATTGCGAGGGAGAGCACCTCAGTGGTGGATTTCTATGCCCCCTGGTGCCCTCCCTGCATGAGGCTGCTCCCCGAGTTGCGGGCAGCCGCCAAGGAAATGCCACATTTGAAGTTTGGCAGTGTGGACTGCACTGCACACGCTGATCTTTGCACGCAGGTAACATACTGAGACACTGTGTATATCGCAATTTATGTTCTCATTCACTCACTGTCTCCTTATATGGTGGGGCAAACTTTGGTAAATTGTGAACAATAGTTCTCCTAAAGTTAGCTCCACCCCCGGCCATATTCATAGTGTCGGAATATTGACCGAGTATATCACTGATTACTCAGTAATTACTGAATATATTGCTCAGCTGTCTATCAAGAGTTACCCGACTATGGTTATGTTTAACGGGTCCAAACCACACCACACTACGGGTTTCCATGACAAGGACCAGATACTGGAGTACATTGCCGACATTCTCAACCCCCCTGTCATTGACTTGGACTATAACAACTGGATCCTCAAGATAAACAACAAGAAAGTTGATGAGGTGAGGCAATATTCAGCCATTGGTGACCCCTTCCCAATAAAACTGTTCTTATATTCAGAAATACTTGTTTCAAGGGTGACGGCTCTTCGATATGCCAAGAGTCGAGACCTGATACTACATCTTTTCTGTATATGAAACTTTACAGCTGTCATACTCTCTGACAGCTTGTCACTGTATCACGTCTATAAGTTCTATAGCAGTCAGAGATAACTGTT
Organism: Beroe ovata; assembly: GCA_946803715.1. NCBI lineage: Eukaryota > Metazoa > Ctenophora > Nuda > Beroida > Beroidae > Beroe > Beroe ovata. Next base: position 59,298 of record CAMPET010000033.1, on the reverse strand, counting down.
ACACGTCATGTTATCAGGTCTGGTTTGTCGATTACTATGCACCCTGGTGTGGACCATGCATGCAGATTCTACCAAACTGGAACCAGTTCGCCAAGTCTGTGTCACACTGGAAAAACACATTTGTGGCAAAAGTAGACTGTACTGTCAATGAGAGGGTATGTATATCATGGGATTGTCTATTTGTGCTCCAAATACTAGAGTTAGGATCACACCTCTCTCCCTACTCTATTATAGGCATGCGATACAGAGCGGATAGAGGCATATCCCACACTCAGAGTTTACAGCACGGGGAGTAAGGGGAGGGCCAAGTTTTATCAGTACAACGGGTGGGGCCACCTCGGTGATATTGTGGGATGGGCAACACCCCACCTACCCTCCAATGTGGAGTCCCTGGTCCCCAGTAACTTTGTCAGCAGGGTCCTGAGGGCCCGATCACCGTGGATTGTTGAATTTTACAGTCCGTCGTGTGGGCCTTGTCAACGGTAAGTGATGACCATTATGAAAAACATTTCAACATTGTATCACCAAACACGGGCAAATCTTCTCACAAACTATCCTATTCCTATTCTCACAAGTTATCCTAAGCAGAGATACAATCATCAGTGATAATCTCGCAGATTCGCTCCAGAGATGGAACGGTTAGTGGAATTGTTGGGGACAAGTGTTAGCGTGGGAAAAGTGAACTGTAACACGCACTATAACCTATGTTACCAAGCCAAACTTAGAGGATACCCCACACTTTACTACTACGCAGGGTCAGCTGGTTCACAGCAGGTGAGCGTCGGCTGAAACAAGTTACATTGGCACTTAGCACGGTACTGACACGGCTAATCACTTAGCACGGTACTGACACGGCTAGTCACTTAGCACGGTACTGACACGGCTAGTCACTTAGCACGGTACTGACACGGCGAGTCATGTCGAAATGATTACCGATGATATTTCCCAACAGGAAATTGTAGGGAAGAGCATTGAGACGACGACTGCAGATGATATCTACAGATACTTGTCGAGACACTTTCCCAACCTCAACTTAGTTAGAAATAGAGATGAGTTGTAGATGTGTGTAATTAATATAGGTGTTTATGGAGACAAAAAGGGTTGTTATATAATAATTATTTATGCTATGTGCTAAGTTCTAGTTCTCTAGTAGAGTGTTAATTTATTTCAATTTACTCACTGTTCTACTTATATGAGCTTTTTATTCGGAGACTCTTCCAATCCGCCATTTCATTTTCTAAATCATTTTTCTAATTCTATTTAACTTGATTCGAATTTGAACCAGAATGCAGTTCTTAAATGCATTAAATTAGAATTTCCTAATGCATTTCAATGTTTAATTTCGTAATCTGTAATCATGGTACGACATTGATATTCCGTCATTCAAATTCATATTGGCTAATGACGGAATATCATACTCCTACTCATAGTCCATGCCTTGAAAAATGGTTATACAGGCAATGAGCTTGCCTGCACATTTCGAAATTCAATCTGCACAATGGAAATTCCTGAGAAATTTTCTCGTGTAAAAATTTGTTATCTGCGAGAAGCAGATGAAAAATTTTCAATAAATCTGGAAAAATTTGAATTTAATCTGCGAAAGATAGGAATGCTGTATGCTAATGCACAGCCAAGTGACTCTAAATCCATAACCCTAATTTTATTTTTATCACATGACTTATGTTTTTCGGTTTCCTGACCCATCCCAAACCCTTACCCTGATACTTCCAAACCCTAATCCTGATCTAGCCCCAATCCTCACCCTGACCTTGACCCTAACCCGGTCTCGTGACCAAATCAGTTTTTCAGCCATAACTTGCCGGCATTTTACCCTACATCACATGGGGTGATTCGGGATCAGCGCCTAAAAATACGTCGATTAATTTATCACGTCTCTTTTACCGAAAAAGTGACAAAAATAAGAATTTTCAAAAAATTAGGGCGATGAATTTAGTACGAGTGCACCCAAGTTTGCAGAGTGTGATTCAAACTGCAGCTGCAGTGCTCTGAGGTGCATTTGTGCAGGGTTTTAGGTGCAGATTAAGGTGTGGTAGCAGGAACACAATCTGTATCTAGAGTCAAATGCAGCTTTCAATTATTAGTAGGAATTATCAGCTGTTTCCAGATTCTAATTTTGATTCCGATGCAGATGCGACATTGGATTTGCCGGATGTCGCTGTATCTTGCATTCTTGCGCGCGAGAAACTGCGGACAGATGACAACCGATTCCGGCAACCATTAAAAGTCCGGATTACCATTGAAATTCAATACAAACACCGGCCCTGCTGTTTTCATGTTTTTGTATACGATACAACACTCATGAAATTAAATCATGATATGCATGGACCGGCTCATGTATTATGAACCGGAACGTGGTATGCAAAGACATACCATTGGACGATAGACGGTGTAACTTACACTGTAAGGCAACATGAACTGTTCATTGAACATCGATGGATCTTTTTGTAGGATTTTACCCTACCGTCGGTGCGCGCGNAATCCTATTTAACTTGATTCGAATTTGAACCAGAATGCAGTTCTTAAATGCATTAAATTAGAATTTCTTAATGCATTTAAATGTTTAATTTCGTAATCATGGTACGACATTGATATTCTGTCATTCGAATTCATATTGGTTAATGACGGAATATCATACTCCTACTCATTGTCCATGCCTTGAAAAATGGTAATACAGGCAATGAGCTTGCCGGCACATTTCGAAATTCAATCTGCACGATGGAAATTCCTGAGAAATTTTCTCGTGTAAAAATTTGTTATCTGCGAGAAGCAGATGAAAAATTTTCAATAAATCTGGAAAAATTTGAATTTTATCTGCGAAAGATAGGAATGCTGTATGCTAATACACAGCCAAGTGACTCTTACTAAATTCATCACCCTAATTTTGTTACATGACTTATGTTTTTCGGTTTCCTGATCCATCCCAAACTCACAGGATACTTCCAAACCCTTACCCTGATCTAGCCCTGATCTTGTCAGATGTTACCTGACCTGTTTCTCGCGCGAGCGCGCCTTCATCGAAGGCCGAAACAGGCCTGTTTCGGCCTTCGATGAAGGCGCGCGCGCCGCGCGCGAGAAACTGAGGTCAGATAAAATCTGACAAGCCCTGATCTAGCAGCGCGGGAATGGGGAACATGAACAGTTGTCTGGCGATGCTAGAAATAGACCGCTGATGCATGCCGCGAAGCGGCTTGCGTCTGAGAATTGTATATGGGTCACGCGTGACCCATATACTCCGCAGTTCATCGAGTAAAAATGAAATGAGGGCGCTCAACGAGTGCATTGCCGGATGTTATCTGTCCACTGTTTCTTGCGCGCCGCGCGCGCCGCGCGCAAGAAACAGTGGACAGATAACATCCGGCAACGAGTGCACAGTTGATGCGGCATTGCGGCACTCAGAGCATTGAAAATGAAATTATAAACATACCTAATTGTATGCTGAATTTTTTATTTGGCGGAAATTGTGGGAATATGGGAAATGGAATTTTTTCTGATGAGCGTGCCACGCCACGGCCGGAAAATCAATTTGCAATTGCATATCATCCTAGCAGTAGCCTGCCTGCACAAAATATTTTTTCAAGCCATGCTCATAGTCATACTTATAGTCATGATATTGATATAGAAGGGTCATATCATATTTTTCGGATGCCCCTTCTGATCCGCCATACAGGACAAAACTGCGCCATGATTGGACGTGCATACGCAGTTTTGTCCTGGTTGTGAGTGTGCTCATGTTGTCCCGAGTCGATATTCGCTCGTACGACCGATATGAATAGCTCAATAACACTGAACACAATGACAATTCGATATTTAATTTAACTAATTTAAGGTCAATTGTAAAGAACGATAAAAATGGTTGCTTTTTCAGAGACTTGGGCGAAGCTGCACGTGGCACTAGCTGCACGTGGCACTAGCTTAGTGCTACCTCTTAGTCTCCGAGTTCGCCTTTACAACATGTCTATCAGTCCCATCAGGTTTCACTTTAGATTTTGTTTTGGTTTTGTGATCCTTTCTCATTCTATTGGGTCCACTTTCTTCACTCGAACTGCAAGACGATGTTGAAGACGGTGATTTAGCCTTTTCTCTCATCTTCTTTATTTTACTCTGTAAAACCTCAATTTCATTCTTGAGGTTTTTCGATTTCGTCTGGCTATTACCGATACTGTTTGTCCGATTTTCTGAGACTTCTGTTTGCTTCTTGGTTTTCTGAGGGACCCCGGAACTATTGTTCATGTTGTCTCTTCTCTCCTTATCCCGATCCATCTCTCTATTACCCCTCCGTATAACAGGTGATTCTTCCCCAGTGTTGTGGTCGTCACCCGATTTGCTGGTCTTCTCCCGGCGCGGTGGAGACCTCCCTCTAAACCGATCAGTCTCGTGATCCCTCCCTTTATCCCGCCCATCTCTGTGAGGATGTCTGGATTCCCGCCTGTCCGCGGCTGCAGTCCCAGTATTCTCCCTTTCAGTCCTAACTCTGTGACCATCCCTCGCACTCCCTTCTTCCCTACGTGACTTATCATGTGCCCGTTTTTTAGGGTGCTCTTCCCGTCTGGTATCCTTTTCACGACTCATTTTGTCTTCCCGGCCACGGTGTTGGACATTCTCTCGGTATTTCCGCTCAGCGGGTTCTCTACCGGGCCGATCATTCTGCCGCTCTCTCTGATCATCTCTCCTTCTGCCACGTGAAATACTGTCCTTGTCACGTGTGCGGGGAGCCCGTGCTGACCGGCTACTGTTATAGTCACGTGATACCTCCTCACGTGACCGCTCCTCATGAGTCCTATCACGTGACTTGTCCGGAACTCCAGTGTACCTCATCTGACTCTTGGAGTTGCGGTTCCAGTACAGTTTTGAGACGCTCTGTGAAAAGTCGACGTGTATCCTGCGTTCGTCGATCAGTACGTTATCCATCTTGAAGTACGCTGTCTCGCAGTCAGCGACTTGTTCAAACTCGACAAATGCGTAGCAGAGGGAATCGCCCGTCTTCCAGTCACGGATCACCTCGCACGACCTGAGCACGACGTTATAAATAGCATGACGTGGAATTGAGGTTTTCATTTGCCACATTTCCCGAGCAGAAAAGTGGGAAAACCGAAAAGTTGGTAGATGAAGGTGATACCACTCCTAGTAGCTATCAATTCCTGATAGCGGGTATTGAACTCAATTCATGTGATCGGATCGTAAGAATCCAGAGCTGAATGCAACCCACTGTTTATTATTCTAATCCAGTGATAACAGCTGCTAGACACTTACTCGATGGGTCCAAATCGTGAGAATATGATCTCCAGATCGTCAGATGTAGTCACTGGGTTGAGTTTACACACGAATAGCACGTTCTCCGGGGGCTTCACGTCAGCGTCCGGGATATCACCTGGGTGAGATACGGATATTTGCAATCCAGTGAAATCTATGTTGTCCCACGAGAGTAGGGGGAATGATTACGTATCGATCGTGTAAACATTCAATCATCAAACAGCTGATTACAAATAATATAGAATTCAGGTATTGAGTTCGGAAACTATCCCTGGGAAAACTTACCAATGATTTCGAGCATCTGAGTGTTTGCCTTGAGTTCCTTCTCCTCGATAAATTCGAGCATTTCCCCGGTGGTGTGACCAGCCATCTCGTTAACCTGCTCCCCCACAACGAGCCTGTGGAAAGGATGGGAGTGGTGTTGGTGTGAGAGTGGTGTTGGTGTGAGAGTGGATGTGGAGTTGCGTGGGGAACATGGAGCGAGAGGATGGATAAGAGGGACAGGGAGGAAGTACGTAGTTTCTGGTGAAAAAGTGGAGGGGAGAAGTAGGGAGGATTAAACAATGTGTAAAATTTATATTTTGAAATATTTTATAACATGGTCGACAATATCTATTCACACTTAAATACAATACGCTGCTTCTCAAATTATTATTCTAAAATGTTTTCTGTTATGTATTTATCCAAATAAATCTTAAAATCTGAAATGATCTACTCTGAGATATACTGTTAAAAATGTATACTGTCCAATATATAATTATAATGGACATTGTCACAAGTATGGTATGCCAGATGACTCAGAGGTGTCATCGTCAGAGTCTAAATCTGACTCATCTTCGTCCAGACATCTGTATTTGTGCCGGAATCCGAAACAATAACTTTCCGAATTCTCGTGCCGATAATCCATTTCTAGAGCGGATAAATCCTCGCGTGAACACGCGAACTCGTCCTTCTCCATACCGAATTGGTGATACCAGTGGAGAAATGCACGTTTAGCGTACATCAAGTCGTATTTCCGGTTCATTTTATCGAACACACTCTCAATCCCGAAATGGTTTGTCAGTGCACACACTGATCGCTGGAAATCTGCCAAGACGTGAGTGTCGTGATAAGGTGGTGTATGTTCGAGACCTAGTTTGAATCGGGTTGGCTGCCATTTGACAACATTGATCCGCAATGATTTCTGTGCCCTGATTTCAGCAATAGCATTATTCATCTCCCCAGCAGTTATCAGTCCTCTGTAAAGGACACAAGTCGACATCATCCGGCCATGTGCCCAGTCAATAGAGAGAGTGCTAGCAGTGGGGTCGAAACACCCCCTAGTGAGGCTGGAAACACTGGCCGGCTGGTGAGACGCAGTCTCCACACTGGAGAGGGGTGAGTAGTTTGCGGTGAGGTATTTTATCCTGGGATAAGGGACTGTATTGGTGAGGATAGAGTTGAAGTCTGTGGAGATGCTACTGTTACGAAACCTGGTAGAGGCAGTCAGTGAGGACGCTACCAAACTGATTATCTTGTTGAGGTGGGGATAACTTGGCCTCTCGATATTGAGATATCGCCGACATATCCCGTACAGTGCCTCATTGTCGAATAGTATCTGTGCAGAGGTGTAGTCCATGTTGCTGGCCACGCCCAG
>CAMPET010000033.1:17691-29980 GCA_946803715.1 Beroe ovata | reverse complement strand
GCTAAACAAGGACTGTGTTGCTAAACAAGGACTGTGTTGCTAAACAAGGACTGTGTTGCTAAACAAGGACTGTGTTGCTAAACAAGGACTGTGTTGCTAAACAAAACAATTGTATTTGGGCAACGCGAATGAAGTCAGCACGCGGTCTTACCGGTGAAGTAGTAACCAGGGTAGTCAGCAAAGTAAGTCTTGATGAATCGGTCATGGTCGCCATACACAGTGCGCGCCATGCCAGGCGTGGGGTGAGCTACACACAGGTGTCCCGACACATCGTTACCCTCTATGGGGGTCTGGGGAATGATCATGTGTTATGGGCGTGGGATGTGCCTGGATGTACATGTGTATGTGCAATGTGCACAGATGTGCCGCGTGCACGTTTATGGGCCGGGTATGGGCTAGGTTGAATAAATACAGCATTTACAAACACAAGATACCTTGGTGTCTGGGTTCATGAGGGCTAACTCCACCCCGTAGAAAGGTCTCATTGCGGCCCCGGGTTTCAAATTCTCGGTGTGCGGCCCCGGTCTCGGTGTTATCATGATACCGCCCGTCTCAGTCTGCCACCACGTGTCCACTATGGGGCATCGGCCCTCGCCCACCACGTCATAGTACCACTGCCACGCCTTCGGGTTGATCGGCTCCCCCACAGTACCGAGTGTCCTCAGTGAACTCCTGGGGGGGCAGTGTCAGGGGTGTCGAGTTGGGACAGATAAGGGCAGGGATGATAGAGATTCGGGCAGATGGAATTTGTTTCCAAATAGTGGGAGGGAAGGGATAAGTTACACTGCCGATAAGTTGCATTATCATCTAAATTCTAACAGTCCAAGGAACAGCTTCTCCAATCCATGAGCCACCTCACCTGTCATATTTAGTGACGAACTCATCACTGCTCTTCATGAGGAGTCTGAGTGCAGTGGGCGCACCGTAAAACTGGTTCATCTTGAGTCGTTCTACTGTCTCCCAGTATCTACCTATAACGTGATATCGGTAACGATGATTCACACAGTTTACAGGCATAAATCCAATAAATAAATATTGACTATTGTGCATAGAATATTGATTTAGAACACAAGTCAATAACTACCAAAGGCAATTAACATTCACTCAGTTGATGAACATTAATAAAAGAGTGATGACAATGAGTACAAATAACCAGGGTCGGGGTAGGTAGGTGTACTCTCAAACATCACAGTTGTAGCTCCGTTACTGAGTGGTCCATACACAACATACGAGTGTCCAGTTATCCAGCCAACATCTGCTACACACCTGTCACCGTGGTGTCAATACGTGTCAAGATGGTGTTAAGACCATTTCAAGAATAGGTGTCAATAGATTTTGAACCGGTGTCAACAGCTCACAATACTGTGTATGTTGGGTGCCTATTGCAGCAATTACCCGTAAACGTCGCCTGGCTTGTAGTCAAACACAAGTTCATGGGTTAGTCCAGCGTACGTGATGTATCCTCCCTGGGTGTGTACCAGTCCCTTGGGGGCACCAGTACTACCAGATGTATAGAGCATGAACAGTGGATCCTCGGAGTCAAGCACTTCAACTGGACATCTCACATCGGCTTGAGCCATCTCCTGAAATCGGTAATATTGATTAATGGTATATTGGCATACATGCCTATTGTACGAACACGCAAATAATTCATAGGACCCGGGAATTTTGTGTGTTCGTAGGTACTAGATCGTACAAATTCATACAACATAATCTGACAAACAACATAAAAACATACAGCTTCCAGAGAAACATCCTTGTCACTAGTCAACTGAACTGCCCCCGTTCTGTCCATGACGAACACTTTCTCCACAGAGGGCGCCATGGTGACTGCTTCATCCACTACTGCTTTCAGTGGAATAAACTTCCCTCCTCTCACAGCCTGCAGAGAAAGCAATCTTTGTTGACTAGAGCAATCAGAATGATGCAGTCTCTCCATCAGTACATTATTAAATTGATGAACTGTGAGATTGAAAGAAACCGTTAGGTATTTAGTGCTTGTAGTTAAGTTGTTTAGATCATGTAATCTTGATCATGTTATCTTGACAACTTGAAGTTAACTCAAATGAGACCCCACAATAAAACAATATCGGCCAAAACTCACCCTATCAGCAGTAAAGACTACTTTAGCTTCTGATTGAAGCAACCTCTTACCCAGTGCTTCAGAACTGAAACCAGCAAAAACAACATTGTGCACCGCTCCTGTAATTAATTGGGAAATGAGGGTAAAGTTTCCATTATTTCGTCAGTCAATAATATTCAATATTCAGTGAAACTCCCCACAGACTCACCGATCCTAGCACAAGCCAGCATTACAGCTGCAGCTGTAGGGCACATTGGAAGGTAAACCCCTACTCTATCGCCCTTCCCAACTTCATGAGCTTTCAGAACATTGGCAATACGGCAAGTCATCTCATGGAGGTCTCTGGAACATGAACAAGAACATTCAAGATTAGCTATTCAAGAAGCATGACAAAACATTGGGTCATAGGCCTTAGGCTCAGCGCAAGAGTAGGGACTATGGTTACTAGGGTTGGACTTTGGGGTTAGTGTTAGGCAGTTGGCTATGGGTTTTGATAGGGACTAGCAGAAGGACAGGGTTAGGGCTAGTGTATATTGTCAGTAATAGTGTCAGTGATAGTGATAACTGATAGTGTGTCATGGTTAGGGTTGGTGTAAGGATTAAGAATTGAGTTTAGGCTAAGGTAAGGATTGGGGATAGGGTTAGGGTTTGAGATAGAGTTAGAGTTAACATTGAGGCCAGAAATATTAGGCCAAATGAAAAACAATACTATATAGCATAATGTGATTATACCAGGAATTATATAGATTTCTGAAATAATTGAATCATTTTTCAATTCCATTGAAATGTGAAAAGTTTACAAACCTATATGTGATAATCTGATGCTGGCTAGGCTCATCCTTTTCCCATATAATAGCAGGACTGTCTCCAAGAGTGGGCAGATGTCTATCAATGCAGTTTTCTACAAATAACAAGGTCTAACTCGAAAATATGGATACATTGACTTGATTGAAAAAATAATGTTATCAAACTGATGTTTATATGATTAGATAGATACAAGGTATTTACCTGAAACATTTAGTTTTCCACCCAAAAACCAACTGATTTTGCCCCTTGCTAAATCATAATCTGACACAGTGTGGAATTCCTCATGCCACAATGTTCTTTCTTTTGCAACTTTACGCCAAAATTCATCCCTACAGTATGAGAGAAGATGGCATTATGACAATGTAATATTGATAACGTAGCAATGTTTCAATCTCAAGGTGAATGTTTCACAGTATACTGTACCTGTTGGATATACTTTCTTTGTAGATTAGAGCATGTTCTGATGAAACTGATGGTACTGATGATAGAAAGCGTTGGAGAACAACACTCTTCCTTACAAGCATATCTGAGAAAGAAGTAATTGAACCATAAACTGAAGTTTCAATAGTCTCCTCCAAGGCTACATGCTTTGAGTGGACTAATGGACTTAGATAACATCAACTTAGAAGTTGCTTGTAGCCAAAACAAGACAAATTTTTAGGAGACAAAGCATTAGGAGTTCAAGCAATAGAATCTATCACTGATATATAGCACTGATCAGATATTTTCACACAAAATTTTTTTAGATAATATATTTCCAAACAGATATTTTCAGACATAAGCACTCTCATCCTGATAGTATATGATGATCTGTCCCTATTTCATATACCGCGCACACCTGCGCCTAGTTTTAAGGCCATCGGTAGCCATTACAAGTTGATTCAGCCTACAATGGAAGCACGGGCGCGCCGAGTAGGAAAAATAATTTTAGGGCCCCGGCCCATAGGGTTCGAAAAAGGGCAGACTCGTGGTAACTTCGTTGCCCTATTTTTTTGAAAATTCTTATTTTCGTCTCCTTTTTGGTTAAACAGACATGAATTGACGTATTTTTAGGTGCTGATTCGGAATCACCCCATGTGATGTAGGGTAAAAATGCTTCCCTGGCAGATGGGCAAAAACTGATTGAATCAGGTGACCAGACATTTTTCCACTTAATTGCCGTTAGGGTTTTGGGTCAGGCTTAGGGTTTGAAAATATCCTGTGGGTTAGAGTTAGGAGTTGGGATGGGTCAGGAAACCGAAAGACCTAAGTCAAGCGATAAAATTAGGGATTTAGTAAGAGGTTATTGGGATGCACGATTAAATCCGATTGTCGTCCTGTCGAAGTGTCGAAAGCTAAATTATTAGAATTTGCTGGATGTTATCTGTCAACTGTATCTCGCGCGCGGCGGGCTTGCCTCCATCTGCATCAAAGGCCGATTATGAAGCGTCATCAATAAATGAAGGTGTCGCGCGCTTTTGTAGGATTTCACCCTACCCTGGCCTTGCTGAATGCTGGCGGATTATATCCCTGGATTTTATTGTCGGGCGGAATGAAAATTGCGCGCACCGAAAATTGCGCGCACCGAAAACACGCGCTTGAGTTGTCAGATTTTATCTGACCTCAGTTTCTCGCGCGCGGCGCGCGCGCCTTCATCGAAGGCCGAAACAGGCCTGTTTCGGCCTTCGATGAAGGCGCGCTCGCGCGAGAAACAGGTCAGGTAACATCTGACAACGCTTGAATAGAGCGAGACCCTGAGCTGCGCGCGCCGCTCACGCTATAATATAATAGGTGAAAATGTGCACACGTCATGCGCACCCGTTCTATTCAGTGAACTGAAAAGTCGTAAAAAGGACCACGGAGCTGACGGTACGCGCAGCGCGCGCGGAGTATTTAAATACTCCGCGCTGCGTGACCCAATTGGGTCACGCAGCGCGGGAACAGTAAATTTTTAGGCTTAAGAATAATAGAATCAATCGCAATATGTCGATAAATCAACATGATGATGAGTAATGATTGAACGCAATGAATTGAAAATCAATGAATCGATTACCGAAATTGAAATATTGTTGCTTGTACTGTTTGTTTCACTCTCAGTCGCAACAAGAATAAAAAATTCTGCACTCGTACTCGGGAATAAGGATTAATCTGGCTTAGTTCAGGTCTAACAATAGCTATAATAGTCTGATTTTCGAGAGTTAAATCTGCTATGAATATGATCGATTATTGATGGAAAAATTGCCATTCATTTATGCTCTTATTTTCATTCAGATCGTGTTAAACAGATGAACCTTCGACATCTCCATTTTGTCTCTGCTCAATAATGATAGTGTTCAGACAGCTGGACCTTGCATCACCGGACAATCTGTCTCGAGCTAGAGGAGTGGTCCATCGTTCGGACTTGGGTTCTTGTGATCCAATATCTAAAAGCAAATTCGAATATTACATTGATTCGAAATATGTTTTTTAATCCTGTATGATCAATGATAGTCAGTGTATCACACAGGATCCAAATGATTAAAATGATTAAAACGCGATCGAAAATGAATTCACGGACGTAATTATGAATAAACACCTTGGACCCTTCACTTCCTTCAGAATCTTGCACTATCTGTAACCTCGACCGTGTAAGGAGATGTCTGCGCCAACTTCAGCGATTGCTTATTCTCAGGACACATGTGGCCACATTCTCAGGGCCTGAAATAATTAGAGTTCATATTAAGTTAAGCTGAAAATAACTACACTAATTCGCACTATAATAAACGAGCTCAATTCATCAAATTCTGCATTTTCTCAGCACACGTACGTAGGGACAGCAGTATAGTTAGGGGAGTTTGGTTTCAGGGGCAACACCCGTGAAGTGTTGTTCCAACTGTTGTCTATATCAATGCAACTCAGTTCAGCAGTATAACTTTCAGTGTTGTGCAGAGGGTTTGAGTACCTGTTGAACACTGAACACTGTCTTTGTACTCCAGCAGCCAGCTGAGGCTGTTTCGAGGTTCTATCCCAGCTTTTGAGATTAAAACCGCGGCACGAGTCTTGAAGCACGTTTACTCGTTTAGGATATCCAATTTCCGATACCATCTACGACCGTTGAGAGAAACATGGCGTATAAGATACAGCACTGTTCTGGTTGTGCATCATCTTGTGATCACGTGATCACGTACTTTCGTCATGATCAACCAATCAGAGTCCAGTATACTCGAGCTGCTGTCTGCTGTCTACTGTCCAGACAGGCCGAATTACGTCGACACACACACACGTAGGAAATCGCATAATATATACTGCACTTCCGGGTTTTCTGCCACACTACTGACAGGTATATTCAAATCTAATAATTGAAAATATATATATCGAGCTTCACTGTCTATTCGCCAGACTGAAAATTAATAGATTCAGGTCTGCATCTAAAGCTGACACATGTTAAACCATACATGGTGGATATATGGACTCGAATGGACCATATATTGGGCAGTATCTCTCTATAGTAACGCCCTGGGAAACACTATCAAGTTGACGGTATAAAGTGTTGTCATGATTACAGTGAGTGAGCGTGATGACACTATGATATATCACTGTTGATGGACAACTTCTCGAGTAGAAACCTTGTCCGGGTTCTATATATCCGCGCAATCTCACACTACATCATGATTTGGGGGGGGAACGTGGACACACGTGACCGCATCCACTTGATCATCGTCAGAACCAAGTACAGTCTGTCACGTGATCCACATGTCACGTGACTCCCATCTGTCACGTGACACAGACCTACAGCTCACGTGACACAGCCATCACATGCACATATATGTCCGTTATGCGGTCAAGGTACGCATGGGGTGCAGGGCAAGCATGCGCCGATAGAACGAGAAGTGATGTCGCAAGTGGAATCTGGGAGATAGCACGGTCACCAATGGGGACGTCCTCATTTCATAGGTGAGACGTTTTGTGACGTGCGTGCACGTTGTGTCTGTGTTTGTGGGGTCAACGTGATTTATGAAGGAGCACTCAGATAGGTGGAATATCTATCTCACTTTGCAGTGCCACCAGTTTCTGTTGTGTGGGAGGTATGATCTCTACAGGAATCTGCATTCCTTGAATTGTTCCTGCTCATTTTATTGGATAAGAGCACGCGCACTAGGGGCGTCTTTGTTAACAGAATCAAAAGATAATGAATTAACGCTCACTGATCGTTCCTCATGCGACACATTTTGTAGCACATTGACTTGCGGAAAAATCGAATTTGATTCTGAGACATTTTCTGAGACAATATATAACGACAAAATAATAGCTGTTACATGATTCTACCAGTGAATATAGTAATGTAATTGTGAGTCGTGAGTTGTAAACCGAACCAATCTCACTTTGACCACTCAATGACCAGTAGGTGGTTCATTAGAGAAGTTTACTTCACTACAGGGTCTGCACACCAGGCACAAGGCACCTCCCTTTGTATTATTTTATGGGAACTCAACTTGTATCTCTTAGTTCTTACCAAGTAAGGTTGTTTCTTTCTCAGTTTTTTCCACAGTATAATTGGGCATAAGTCCGTTTGCCACTTTGGCCAGGCGCCAGTCTAATGCAGGTCTAACGCCGGTCTAATGCCGGTCTAACGCCGGTCTAACGCCGGTCTAACGCCGGTCTAATGCAGGTTTGGCAGGTATAATTAAACTAGTTAGTAGGTATTTACCGAGGATTTTCAGATATCAATGGAATCCTGTGTTATATTTCACTGCACACTTTTCACTGTATATACTGTTCACAGCACACAGTTTACTGTAAGCACAGCACACCGCCATAGCTCACTGCACCAAATATCTCAATGCATACAGTGGTTGTAATTGTAGTTCATGTATACAGTAACCTGCACTCAGTTGTTTGGAACACCTTAGTCAAGTATCTTATTACAGACCCCCTGGAGAACCCCTACTGACCCCCTGGTGAACACTTTGTGACCTTTTTTTGACCCCCATGAGACCACTTTCTGACCATGGTCAGTAGAGGGTCAAAAAGCCACTGATCATGCGGGGGTCAAAGAAGGTCTCAAAGTATTCGGAAAAAACCTTGTCTCTCCCTTGTCTCTTCCTTGTGTCCTGTGTTACATTTCACTGTTCACTGTTAGCACCACACAACTGTAACCAGTGCACACAGTGTTCACTGTACGCTGTAACCAGTGCACGCAGTGTTCACTGTACACTGTAACCAGTGCACGCTGTGTTCACTGTACATTGTAACCAATGCACTCAGTGTTCACTGTACATTGTAACCAATGCACTCAGTGTTCACTGTACACTGTAACCAGTGCACGCNATTGACTTCAAATTTTTGTTGCTGCGTCTCTATGATACAAATCGACGGGATATCAAGTTTCATAACAATCGGATAAAAGGAAACGGAGTTATTAATAGTCGAAATTCGGCTAGTTTGGAAAAACATATGTATAGGGTCTGGCAAGCGTCGCAGCTTTTCGCGCGTTACATAAACGCACAAAGCTCACCGAGTCGGCCCTTCGGGCCGCCTCGGTGAGCGAGCTCACAAAAAGGGCCCTTCGGGCCCTTTTTGCTCGCACGGTTAACATTACCTACAGATGCCGCGAGGGGCTTGCCAGCCCCTTGATATACTGTTCACTGCACACCGTTTACTGTAAGCACAGCACACCTCCATAGTTCACTGTGAACCAAATATCACAATGCATACAGTGCTTGTAATTGTAGTTCAAGTATACAGTTGTTTGGAACACCTTAGTCAAGTATCTTATTACTGACCCTCTGGTAAACTCCTACTGGCCCCCTGGTGAACACTTTGTGACCTTTTTTGACCCCCATGAGACCACTTTCTGACCATTGTCAGTAGAGGGTCAAAAAGCCACTGATCATGCGGGGGTTAAAGGAGGTCTCAAAGTATTCGGATAAAACCTTGTCTCTCCCTTGTCTCTTCCTTGTGTCCTGTGTTACATTTCACTGTTCACTGTTAACACTACACACTATGTACAACACACTGTTCACACTGTAACCAGTGCACACAGTGTTCACCGCACACTGTAACCAGTGCACACAGTGTTCACTGCACACTGTAACCAGTGCACGCAGTGTTCACTGCATACTGTAACCAGTGCACGCAGTGTCCACTGTACACTGTAACCAGTGCACACAGTGTTCACTGCACACTGTAACCAGTGCACGCAGTGCTCACTGTACACTGTAACCAGTGCACGCAGTGTTCACTGTACATTGTAACCAGTGCACGCAGTGTTCACTGTACATTGTAACCAGTTCACACTGGAAACACTGCACACATTCGTGCTGAAGGGGTCAGTATAATTCACAAAATGGTTTTAGGGGTTTGTGACCTGGGCCTGCTCTTAGCAACGTGATATATTGCAGTGACGGGAGTGATATCACAGTGTCCATAGCAACGTGACATGTACCCCTAAACCAGTGTCTATAGCAACGTGACGCTGTACCTTACTATATAGACGCCACTAGACATACAAATTCCACACAGTTACCAAAGCCATACACTCTGCAACAGGGACACTTCACATTAACTCCCAGGCTTGATATCGAGTACTTCGTTTAACAGCAATAGGGCCATTTTATCATTGTATTAATGATTGGGCATTATCGATGTCAATTTGACATTGTCAAGTATCTTATTACAGACCCCCTGGTAAGCCCCTACTGAGCCCCTGGTGAACACTTTGTGACCTTTTTTGACCCCCATGAGACCACTTTCTGACCATGGTCAGTAGAAGGTCAAAGTATTCGGATAAAACCTTGTATCCCACGATAGTAAAATCAAATTTTTGCAAATTTGATTTTTTTTTTACATTTTTCGAGCAATTTTCCCAAACACTAGGATTACTTTCATCATAGGATCATGAGACATAAGAGAATTAATCTGCAATTTTAAATAGCTTGATAGATGACTTCTGACATTGTCCCGGTTTTACACCAGCCCCTAAGTCTTAATTCCAGTTAAGATAGTAGAACTCTCTTTAACACCAATTACCATGCTATACTCGAGAAGCAGCTGCTATCACACCCACAGGTCCAAATTACATTAATAATAGACTCATAAACTAGACAATAATTACTTAACCACTCGATCAAATAACGCATGGCTGAATCATGAATTGCATCTGGTGGAATTCATTTTCATAATTACCAGGTCTACCGCTGCCATAGCAACGTTTTCACCTGTCATTGATTATGTCGCATCCAACCTTTTTTCTAAAAATACATTTTCTACTCTAATGCTTGTTCTAAGAAGTTGAGCTCTGATTTGGCGAAATTTTTCTACTTATTCACTACTCTAATATAGTTTTTATTCGACAACCTGAAGGTTCTCTCTCAGTAGACACCTGGATATGAAAATGGTTCTTGACACCATTGTTCTTGAGAACAGCGCTATAATTGCTTTGTTCAGGGATTTAAAACAACAGGTTGTTCGTCAATCATCAGTCCAAGTCTCGATCATTCATTAGCTGTGTCTAGTTTTTCAACAACTTTCATCATTACAATCTGCAAAAGTCGTCTGCGGTACTTTTTCAAATTACGTGATGAAATGCTGTCAAAGATCGTTTTTCTGGGCTATCATCTAAAACACGGAAACTGCAGAATAGGTGTTAGGTTGTAATCGGTTTGACACGTTTTATTCGTTCGACAAGATCAGGAAATGAATCGTGCAACTTCGAGGCGCCTGATCAGTCAGAATATAGCTGCAATATCATCATAGTAGGTTGGTTCAAATATCGCTTTTCCTCAAATGATTAAAAGACAGAGCTCGAAAGTTGACCCAAAAAAATATAGTTATTGGTGTCAGGAAATCCTGTGATAGGGCTTTGGAATATGATAGAATAGAGCTGTGACTGTTTTACTAAGGTATTTGGCCGATTGAGTTAAGTTAAATGATGTAATGTATATCATTTAACACTGTGCCCAGGAAAATTCCATGCAAACCCTGACAAAATCAATTCCCTGGCATTGCTGATATCCCTGAGTACTGACATATTGCTATTGTGTCTGTGTTTTGCTGATAATATATCCCTCACGTCATATTGCTGTTGTGTCTGCGTTTTGCATTATCAGTATTATATAGTGGCCGGTTGTCATCATTATTCCTGTGTTTCCCTTATCACCCGGCCTATCTCAACAATACTTCACAGACAGCATGGTGTCAGTACAATGGTGACAGCTGACACACAACCTTGTTTTGTCTCTGCTAGGTGACATATTATAGACATTAGAGTCTGTCATCTGCACAAGAAGAGGACAGACCTCAGTGTAGCACTTGTCTACTTATAGAATTCAGGAGCTGGAGACTCTGCCATTACATCATGGTACGTTTATGTCTGTATGATTGTGTCCAGCATTCTTATCATAGCATGGTACTTGATCTACCATTGAGCATGTTTTGATAGCATTGATCGTGATAGTGATACCGATGAGAAGCATCGATCATACTTCTTATAGCACTTATTTGGTCCCTTATTGAATTGGTGGGTATAATTCAAAGCAATTTAACACTATCAAAGCACATCTTTCCATACCAAATGTGGAAGTGTTAAAATCCAAATCCAAACTGTTCAACAATGCTGAAATCGTGGGATGATTGAAATGGTCGTTCGTACATTTCAGCATCTAGTATGCGCTGCTATCTATTGGATGAGTCATCTCATCGTGACATGTATTGCAATGTAAGAGGATTGGAGAGGGGCTGTTGCTATAATAGGTATGTTCTGTCACTGCTATATTCGGGGAGTGAGCAGCTAGTAATCCATGACGGTACGGATCAAAGGATCGCAAGTGAGTCATGGTCAGTGAAATGAGAATCCAGGGAATCCTCACAAATGTACTTTCTCAGATCGTGTGTGTGTGTGTGTGTGGTACTCTTCCGATAAGTGCTCATGATTTCCTGCAACGTCAATTCTCGACAGACATGGTTTTGTTTCTCCTCTTGCTGCTGACTCATCAAATTTGCTATGGGACATGAGCCTGATTTCATACCATGATTTCTTATGGTTGTGTTTTGTTGCTTTTCCTCTTTCTCTGTGGTTTTGATGAAGTTGTCGAGTATAGCAATGGTTGGCAGTTTGGCTTGTTGAAATGTTGCTATTTTAGTCCTTCATAAGTTCTTGCTTTTTCCTCTTTGATCTTCATGAAAGAGGCTCCCCTTATCTGCGTTGACACCGCCCTCCTCCCCCTCTCCTCCCTTTCCCCACAGATATTGAGCTGGAGATACCAGGAAAGTGTACAGCTCAGCAGCAGCTGTTAAACACCACAACAATATCAGGGGATATCTGAATTGGAACAACGTTATGTTGGCGCTGTAAGAGATACCTCTTTCCTGAAGCTCTACAGTTGACACACAGACACACAGACACACAGACACACACACACACACACACACACACACACACAC
>CAMPET010000033.1:0-10681 GCA_946803715.1 Beroe ovata | reverse complement strand
ACAAACACAGACACACACACATAAACACACACACACACATACACACACACACACACACACAAACACACACAACACATAATCCTCCGTGTTGACAGTTGGGCATCTTGACAGGATTACTGTAGACATGACGATCATCATCATCCAGAATAAACCGTGGTGTGTGTGAATGTGTGTGTGTGTGTGTGTGTGTAAAAACAACGCCCAGGAGGACATCGACAACGCGGGAACTCTCACACCTCCCCTGTTCAGATGGTAATGGAATATAGGAGTGAGGTTCTATGTGTCATGCACAGTGTTCATAAGAGTGGATTGTGCTAGAGTACTTGCTATAGATTGATGTCATCCTGATTGTGCTGCGATAGTAGTATGGGGCAATATCCGCATATTGGAACCTGTTTAAATAGTTTCTGAAGCCCCCTATTATCCTCTTTCATGCATTGACCATTTATTGCGATCACTCTACGGCATCCAAACAGCACATGACAGTCACGTGACAGTCATGTGACAGTCACATGACTGTCATGTGACAGCCGCATGAGTGATGGAACATCTCTCACATGTGTACGGTACATTGCACACTGTTTAATCCATACCGTGTTAAAACTATAATCGCCATGAAATATCACTAAACCGGGCTGTCATGTACCGTCATTATATATGCCGTGATTCGTCTCTCTTCCTCTGAGAAGTTGCTATGACAACTCTATAGTAGTTCGTGTTGTTATAGCAACACACATGAGCAACACCTACCCATATCCCGACATATGTACAGCTAGGTTAAACTAAGGTCGGGCTAATCAAGTCGCGCCACTCTGGTCCCAAGCACGGTAAATTCCAAGCAACTCTGTGACTAACAGAGCATCTGTTAACTCAGGCTACTGCTGTGATAGCTACTGCTGTGATAAGTGTAGAGTAATAGGCATCTCCTAGCGCAGCGCAGTTCATGGATACGGCAGTATTGTTGCAGACGTTAAAAACACAGTATCACTCCATCCTTGGTATTAAACAGCTAAACATAGTTAAACAGGGGAGCATGCTGGTTTAGAGTAAAATCATACAGCAATCAACCTAGCCGTCGCAGAAAACAGCTTTTTTGGGATTTCGGACTGGATATGTGTTTGTGTGTGTCTGTGTGGGGCAAGAATGGAGGGGGCGGGAATAATTGGGAATCACGATAGCTAGCTTTCATCTTACCATGAGGTAAAGAATAGTACACAGATAAGCCATTCACATCTTTCATGTTCCATATCGATTAGTAAGTTACAAGTCATGTGGCAGCGAGTTTTCATATCCGAGTGATCTCACTCTTTCTAATGCTCTGGTCATGGTTCATGTCACGGATCTCGAGAGAGGGGTGGAGGAGGGAGAGAGGGGTGGAGGAGGGGCGGCAAGCACGGCCCGTATCAAACTAGTGGCACTGCCAACTAGTGGCACTACCAACTAGTGGCACTGCAAACTAGTGGCACTGCAAACTAGTGGAGCTGCCAACTAGTGGCACTGCCAACTAGTGGCACTGCCAACTAGTGGCGCTGCCAACCAGTGGCACTGCCAACTAGTGGCACTGCCAACTAGTGTCTAGTGGCAGATATTTACCGGATGAAGCACTGAAATGCGCTGTAATATCTAACCCATACAACGACACAACGTTCTCTTCTACATGACTTCATGTCAACACAAGAGTCATCTCTTTGTGTTTTTTGCAGTGCAAGATCTGGTACCGCAACACATGGGCAATTACCGAGCATATATTCCAGTGACATGCGTTGTAAACCTTCAATTATAAGTGTCAAGCTATGAAAATGATGCTGAATCCCACATGACCATATATTTTGGAATGAGTAACTACCCTAGCACTCCAAATAGATACTCAATATGTTATTTGGCTTACTAGTGCAGGTTCAGGAGAATGTTCTCGAACAAGAGAACATTCATGTGGGCTCAGGGCTGTGATCATTCCATCATTGCACATTCCCCTGTCACTACAATCTACATTCTTTGATCTTTTCCTCACCCACAAATCCAATGATCACTGCACACTGAACAAGGATCACTGCTCAGTGCACACTGCACATTCACTATCACTGCACTGCCACACTCCCCTGCACTCTGCAATGTAATCACATGAGTAGCAAAATATAACATTTCAGATGGGTGATGGGAAAAGCGCTCTGTTTCATCGTCGCTAACACCGTCACTATCAGCACTCTAGCCAGCATGCACTTCATTCTTACTGTCTCCGTCCATCGTCTACTCAGGTGTCTCTTCCCCCTGAGGTTCAGCCTGTCCGTGAGGAACAAGGCCACTGTCCTGGCTATGATCCTCTGGGGTTACTCCTCCATAGGCTCTGTCATCTCCATAGTAACGGGTATAGACATCTATTTCCGCCCTGTGATAGCGGGCTGTGATGTGGACTACTCCAGTAATGTCCCTGTATCTGTAGGGGGTGTTGTCATACAGATGCTCGTCCCATTCACCGGCATAGTCCTCATCAACATTGCCATGTACATCATTGCTCGGCAGAGGTTCAAGGATCTCTCCAACAACCAGGCCCTCATGACCGTCGCTTCTGTCTCTGGTCTGTTCATCATATCCTGGCTTCCCAGCATCCTCTCCATCCTGCTAGGAGTCAGCGGGTTCGAGGCTAAGTCTCTCATCTGGCTGGATAAGCTGCAGATCAACTTCTACTTCCTGAGTGTCTTCGGCAACCCGTTCCTCTACTCCTTCGTCCACAAGGGTTTCGGCAGGTTTGCCAAATCCAAGTTTGCCATCTTCCTCAGGAAATGCCAGGACTCGATGGAGGCACAGTGGCAGAACTCTGTGTCCAAGTCCTCGGAACATAACGCCGGAGAGGGGGAACCCCGAGACCTGGAGAAGAAGGGAGACTCGCACAAAGATACAGATAGCACCTTCCTGTCCAAGACAGCGTCCCGGGAGGTGATCAATGCCCCGGTAATGAACAATGAACAACCCACCATCCTGGAGGAGGAAGATGAGATAGTCAAGTCTAGTAACCAGGACTCCAGCTTCAGCAATAATGATTTTTCCAAAGACTCGGGTCACTGTAGCAGCTCTGTGAACTAATATCATCCTCATTATTAGTCTGATTGGCTGCTGCTGATTAGCCAGTACCATGGGGAAAATCTGCTAAGATTATACTTCATATTATTGATTTGCTTTATCGATGACTGATCAAGTATGTAGTAGCTGTTACTCCAACAGCTTTGTTGATGTTCAAACTGTTGTTATTGTATTGTTACCCTCATTATTATACGATTGAGTGACTTTTGAAGATATCTAGAAGACATTATGATTATCCTAATATTTCTAACTCTTATTTTTCTTATTTATGCTAAAACTTGAATTAAACTTGAACCATATCTAACTTTCACTTTTTATACTATTACTTAAACAAGCAACTGGTGATATTTTATACGAAGACAATGGGCTGTAGATTATACCTAGAGATGATTATGGAATCGTTTGTGATATCCTACTGCTGTGCGGAAGACTGTTTTTATGATGTGAACTGTGAAGAGAAGATATGAGGACTGCTATTACCAGACAATTCCTCCTGACCTCTGCCATCTACCACAATTATTCTAAGATCATTCATCTAGGACTTTTTAGACTTTCTAAAAGACTTGCTAATTATTAATGAAACTTGAAAGAGCCTTGTGAATTTTCATCAAAGTTGTAGTCTGTATTGCATATTTCTTAGTTTAAAAAGGGTCTTTTATTTCGACACTCCTTTTGCACGGAAGAATATTCTGCTTTATGATTTGCAAGGCCGCCCGAGAGGAAGCAGCTGTAATCTTAGCCCTATCAGGCTATCTGTATCCAGGTAATATAACTATAACCCTAAACTTGACAACTCAAAATCAAATAGCGGTCCACTATAATTAAATGGTCTTGTAGGATTTCACCCTACCCTTGCTGGCGGGATTTTATCCGTCGGGGCGGAAAATCGCGCGCGCACCGATGGTAGGGTAAAATCCTACAATAATGGTCGGCCTCGGGCTTCTTGGAGTTGGATAGTGTTGTCAGATGTTACCTGACCTGTTTCTCGCGCGCGCGCCGCGCGCGAGAAACAGAGGTCAGATAAAATCTGACGAGGATAGTGCCCGATATGTCCCTCTACATGTAACCCAGCACGCCACCACACACAGCATGGTCAAGACTGATCAAACACTACTCACATATCTGTGCATGTGCATTGATCTGGGGAAAATCTGACTATCACTAGTGTACACAATTTGGTGGTTGTGACAATGGTGAGAGGCAGGAGACAATTGGTAGGCGGAGATTTGGTAAGGAAACTTAAATTGAGACACTAAACAGAGACACCGAATATGAGACACCAAACATTCAACCCCAACCTCAGAACTGCTCACTTTCACGCC
Organism: Beroe ovata; assembly: GCA_946803715.1. Taxonomy (NCBI): domain Eukaryota; kingdom Metazoa; phylum Ctenophora; class Nuda; order Beroida; family Beroidae; genus Beroe; species Beroe ovata. Next base: position 6,281 of record CAMPET010000033.1, on the reverse strand, counting down.
CACTCTTTCTCTCGCCCATTCCTTTCTCACGCGATAACACCCTGTTTAACACTCATTCGCACCTGTTCACCTTCGTCATGTGCAGATTCACAGGGTACTCAAATGTGGTGTAAATAAGCACCTGCCCTTATCTTGCAGTTATCAGCCTAGTAACAAGAAGGTTTAATTAAAACACCTGGCTTGCCCACGTAACGGCAACCTACTCTAATGTCTACACTAGCCACGCCCTACATCTTCAGACTCAGAGTAGAAAGATGTAGCAAGCATCATCTCTGGAGCTTTACACTTTGATAGTGTGACATAGCTAAGTAGTATGATCAGTAGGTTAGAATGACCAATAGTTAAATGATAAGTGTTGAAATGATGAACAAAAAAGGATACGAATCAAGAATGCAATGATCGACCGGTGCGCCTGGAGATAGGCTTTATGATGGAGATATATTGGTGCAGCAGAATCTTATTGAAATCAAAAGTTCACAAGATTTACAACAAGCACAGGTCCCCATAGTCATCATTCATATTGAATTGATTTTACATAGAATTATCCCAGATATCCCAGATGAGTTGTTATTCTTGAATTGGGAATTGACTTCTATAAGTTCACTCTTTCCTATATAACTTCTCTCGCAATTCTCCTTCATCTCTTTGCACAATTCTCCTTGATCAACATTCCCAACATTGTACATATTTTGATCCCCACCTACTGAGATATCCTCTTGCGTTTTTCCTCCACTAATTTGAGCTTATAGGTACTAGTTCAAGTTCACCATCAAGAGACCAAGTTCGTCAAGTATAAGACCACGTCTTAATAATGTTCTTATTCGCAGTCAATTCTTCGCTAAACTTGGCCTCTGTACGTTTTCTTGAAGAAAGCTGAGTACTCATCGACAGTTGATACATAAGTGTACGCTGATATGTTTGGTGGCTGTTTGAGTGATTGCCGCTTCGCAACGCTGTCCAATTCTGCTTGAAAATCGTCACCAACCTGGGAACAAACCATGAGTTTAGCACAGCTACATCTCATGAAGTTAATAAACACAAGAAATCCTTTCCAACGTTGAGTTTGTTCAACTCAGCCGCTACCCCCCCCCATAATCCGTGATAACTTTTGTAAATCAAGCAAGATCTCGAAACTAAAAAAGTTAATTCTCAAGACTGCTAAAATAGTGTCTAACCTCATTGTATGCTGGGTATGGCGGTGGTGAAATCTCTATCATTTCATGCAACCTCTCTGCTATCGCAACGTGACCTAGTAGAGGAGTAGGGGGTAGCTAGGAAGTTAGTCAGGGATCAACATAATATAATAAGTCAGATTGTCAGAAGGGGGTAAGTAAAGGGACGGTTGGTAAAAAGTATGGGATTATTTGAGGTCAGAAGGGGTTCACCAAGGGCAGTTTTGTCTACCGCAGGGGATCGATGATATTGCCAACCCCTTATTCCTTAGTTCCTAAATCCTAAACCCTTACTCCTATGTTAAAGAATGAACATGCAATTTCTCTTTCTATCAGAGCTTTTCTAACATTAACAGAAACCTTCTGGAGTTAGTTGGTATCCGTTCCTGTCAATGTAACCATCCATGTCACTACTCAGAAGTGCTGTAGTGTTGATGAATCTACCAGCCACTCTTTTAGACGCTTCTTTAGCTTTCTCAGTGTAATTTCCCATCATATGATTGTTAAACGTGAGTCCTGAATAGAAATGGGGATTGTTTGGGTTTAAGTTTTGATTTTCGTACAGTTTCTCGCAACTTTCCAGCGGGGAAAAGTCAGAAAAACCAAAATTTTTGCATAAGTAGGTAACAAGAAGAATAATAGTCCTATCGATCCTCCGATCATAGCCTAACCTGCGAATGCTTTGTTGGACTCGAATCTCCTCTCGTGAACAGGGATAGGCGATATGATGACCACATTCTCTGGTTTCACGTCCACTTCATTGGTTATCTTGTTAATGATCTTCACAACATTCGATCCGTACTGACGTCAAGAGTGGAGAGTGTTGGAGTTACCGTGCGGGAATGGCAGGGATAGAGTCACAAATACAGGTCGATAAAAGCATGATCTCTACTTGCACCATCTATCCAATGAACGCACTATAACGCACTATATCGTCAATGTCATGATGCACTATTTTAATTCACTTTTGTCAGCATTCACCTGTTCAGGAGAGATAACAGCTCGCTTATCATCCTCTCTCCGCAAGCAATCATCCTGACCGATGAACAAGACTACAAAGTCAGGGCAGTTCCCGGACAAGTTCCTTGCCGTGGAGCTGGCTATCAGAGAGATCCACTCACTCGTGTAACCCGGGNTCCAAGTCCTCGGAACATAACGCCGGAGAGGGGGAACCCCGAGACCTGGAGAAGAAGGGAGACTCGCACAAAGATACAGATAGCACCTTCCTGTCCAAGACAGCGTCCCGGGAGGTGATCAATGCCCCGGTAATGAACAATGAACAACCCACCATCCTGGAGGAGGAAGATGAGATAGTCAAGTCTAGTAACCAGGACTCCAGCTTCAGCAATAATGATTTTTCCAAAGACTCGGGTCACTGTAGCAGCTCTGTGAACTAATATCATCCTCATTATTAGTCTGATTGGCTGCTGCTGATTAGCCAGTACCATGGGGAAAATCTGCTAAGATTATACTTCATATTATTGATTTGCTTTATCGATGACTGATCAAGTATGTAGTAGCTGTTACTCCAACAGCTTTGTTGATGTTCAAACTGTTGTTATTGTATTGTTACCCTCATTATTATACGATTGAGTGACTTTTGAAGATATCTAGAAGACATTATGATTATCCTAATATTTCTAACTCTTATTTTTCTTATTTATGCTAAAACTTGAATTAAACTTGAACCATATCTAACTTTCACTTTTTATACTATTACTTAAACAAGCAACTGGTGATATTTTATACGAAGACAATGGGCTGTAGATTATACCTAGAGATGATTATGGAATCGTTTGTGATATCCTACTGCTGTGCGGAAGACTGTTTTTATGATGTGAACTGTGAAGAGAAGATATGAGGACTGCTATTACCAGACAATTCCTCCTGACCTCTGCCATCTACCACAATTATTCTAAGATCATTCATCTAGGACTTTTTAGACTTTCTAAAAGACTTGCTAATTATTAATGAAACTTGAAAGAGCCTTGTGAATTTTCATCAAAGTTGTAGTCTGTATTGCATATTTCTTAGTTTAAAAAGGGTCTTTTATTTCGACACTCCTTTTGCACGGAAGAATATTCTGCTTTATGATTTGCAAGGCCGCCCGAGAGGAAGCAGCTGTAATCTTAGCCCTATCAGGCTATCTGTATCCAGGTAATATAACTATAACCCTAAACTTGACAACTCAAAATCAAATAGCGGTCCACTATAATTAAATGGTCTTGTAGGATTTCACCCTACCCTTGCTGGCGGGATTTTATCCGTCGGGGCGGAAAATCGCGCGCGCACCGATGGTAGGGTAAAATCCTACAATAATGGTCGGCCTCGGGCTTCTTGGAGTTGGATAGTGTTGTCAGATGTTACCTGACCTGTTTCTCGCGCGCGCGCCGCGCGCGAGAAACAGAGGTCAGATAAAATCTGACGAGGATAGTGCCCGATATGTCCCTCTACATGTAACCCAGCACGCCACCACACACAGCATGGTCAAGACTGATCAAACACTACTCACATATCTGTGCATGTGCATTGATCTGGGGAAAATCTGACTATCACTAGTGTACACAATTTGGTGGTTGTGACAATGGTGAGNTCCAAGTCCTCGGAACATAACGCCGGAGAGGGGGAACCCCGAGACTTGGAGAAGAAGGGAGACTCGCACAAAGATACAGATAGCACCTTCCTGTCCAAGACAGCCTCCCGGGAGGTGATCAATGCCCCGGTAATGAACAATGAACAACCCACCATTCTGGAGGAGGAAGATGAGATAGTCAAGTCTAGTAACCAGGACTCCAGCTTCAGCAATAATGACTTTTCCAAAGACTCGGGTCACTGTAGCAGCTCGGTGAACTAATATCATCCTCATTATTAGTCTGATTGGCTGCACTGCTGATTAGCCAGTACCATATGGGGATAATCTGCTGTGATTTCACTTCATATTATTGATTTGATGTATCGATAACTGATCAAGTATGTAGTAGCTGTTACTCCAACACCTTGCTTGAAGTTCAAACTGTTGTTATTGTATTGTTACTCTCATTATTATACGATTGAGTGACTCTTGAAGATATCTAGAAGACATTATGATTATCCTGATATTTCTAACTTTTATTTTTCTTATTTATGCTAAAGCTTGAACTAAACTTGAATCATATTTAACTTTCACTTTTTATACTATTACTTAAACACGCAACTGGTGACACTTCATACGAAGACAATGAGCTGTAGATTATACCTAGTGATGATTATGGAATCGTTTTTGATATCCTACTGCTGTGCGGAAGACTGTTTTAATGATGTGAACTGTGAGGAGATGATAATATGAGGACTGCTTTTACAAGACAATCCAGCTCCTGACCCCTGCCATCTACCACAATTATTCTTAGATCATTTTTCTAGGACTTTTTAGACTTTCTGAAAGACTTGCTAATCTTTAATGAAACTTGAAAGAGCCTTGTGAATTTTCATCTAAGTTGTAGTCTGTATTGCATATTTCTTAGTTTAAAAAGAGTCTTTTATTTCGACACTCCTTTTGCACGGAAGAATACTCCGCTTTATGATTTGCAAGGCGGCGCCGAAAGGAAACAGCTGTAATCCTAGCCCTATCAGGCTATCTGTATCCAGGTAACTATAACCCTAAACTTGACAACTCGTAATCAAATAGTGGTCCACTATAATGGTCGGGCTTCTAGGATAGTGCCCGATATGTCCCCCTGCATTTAACCCAGCACGCCACCACACATAATATGGTCAAGACTGATCAAAAACTACTCACATATCTGTGCCTTGATCTGGTGAAAATCTGACTTTCAGCCACACATCATCACAGTAGAAAGATGTAGCTAGCATCATCTCTGGAGCTTTACACTTTGAAAGTGTGACATAGCTAAGTAGTATGATCAGTAGGTTAGAATGACCAATACTTAAATGATAAGTGATATGTGTTGAAATGATGAACAATAAATCATGTGAATCAAGAATGCACTGATTGACCGGTGCGCCTGGAGATAGGCTTGATGATGGATATATATTGGAGCAGCAGAATCTTATTGAAATCAAAAGTTCACAAGATTTACAACAAGCACATGTCTCCATAGTCATCATTCATATTGAATTGATTTTACAAAGAATTATCCCAGATATCCAAGCTGAGTTGTTATTCTTGAATTGAGAATTGACTTCTATAATTGACTTCGCAATTGTCCTTCATCTCTTTGCACAATTCTCCTTGATCAACATTGTACATATTTTGATCCCCGCCGACTGAGACATGTTCTTCCGTTTTTCCTCCACAGTAACTAATTTGAGCTTATAGGTACCAGTTCAAGTTCATCATCAAGAGACTAAGTTCGTCAAGTATAAGACCACGTCTTAATAATGTTCTCATTCGCAGTCATTTCTTCGAACTTCGCTAAACTTGACCCCTGTACGTTTTCTTGAAGAAAGCTGAGTACTCATCGACAGTTGATACATAAGTGTACGCTGATATGTTTGGTGGCTGTTTGAGTGATTGCCGCTTCGCAACGCTGTCAAGTTCTGCTTGAAAATCGTCACCAACCTGGGAACAAACCATTATATTAACACAGCTACATCTCATGAAGTAAATAAACACAAGAAATCCTTTCCAACGTTGAGTTTGTTCAACTCAGCCCCTCCCCCATAATCTAAAATCAAAGTGAAGGCATTCGTCGTTGATTCTCAAGACTGCTAGAACTAGTGTCTAACCTCATTGTATGCTGGGTATGGCGGTGGTGAGATTTCTATCATTTCATGTAACCTCTCTGCTATCGCAACGTGACCTATACAGTAGAGGAGTATGGGGTAACTAGGAAATTAGTCAGGGACATAAGTCAGAAGGGGGTAAGTAAAGGGTCGGCTGCTAAAAGGTATAGTATTATTTGAGGTCAGAAGGAGTTCACCAAGGGCAGTTTTGTTCACCGCAGGGGTCAGTAGGGGGTCACCAGGGGATCGATGATATTGGAAACCCCTTATTTCTTAGTTCCTAACTCCTAAACCCTTACTCCTATGTTAAAGAATGAACAAGCAATTTCTCTTTCAATCAGAGTTTTTCTAACAATTAACAGAAACCTTCTGGAGTTAGTTGGTATC
>CAMPET010000032.1:417341-432420 GCA_946803715.1 Beroe ovata | reverse complement strand
GGGGTTGATCTGGAAACTTTTTCATTACGTGGGACGAAAATTTGTCGAGTGGATTTGTCGAACAAGTATACAGCGGTACCTACAACTCACATGTCCAAAACCCCATCAGTAGGTATGGGTACATTATACCTACATGCATGTTACCTTCTGCTCCCACTACGGTGTAGCTACACTGAGTCCTTGTGTACCGTGTACACTGTACACAATCATACAGACTGTTTCCTTTTGTATAAATGTTTATTTGGATAAATATTTTATTTGGATTCAATTCCAAATTTAGGGGGTATAATGAAAAGTATTTAGGGGGTATAGTAAAAAGTAGGGAGGGTTAGATTGCAGGAGGGTAAAAAGTAAGAGGGCAAAATATACAACACTCATCCGTGAAAATGTGTATTGTGTGTGTGTGTATGTTTGTGTGTGTCTGCGTATGCTGTGTGTGTTTGTGTTTATCTACATATCTGTGAATGTGTGAATGTGTGTGTGTTTGTCTGTGTGTGTGTGTGTGTCTGTGTCTGTGTGTCTGTGTCTGTGTCTGTGTGTCTGTGTGCCTCAGTTCTTACCATTTTCGTGTAATATTTGTGTGTAGGATTCAATCTCTCAGACATTCGAAGCGGTGCAGACTATGGATGAAGAGATGGCTGAGTGGAAGGAGCGAGTCAGTGACGAATTCAAGTCGGTCCTATCAGCCGTAACAGTAGCCGCTGCCGAGCAGCAGAAGCAGATTAACCAATTAACGAGTAGTGTGGAACAATTAAAAAGAATTTTAGAGAGAAACAACAGACCTAAATGATTATTTTTTCCTTGAGTTTAACACCCAATTTATCATTCACAGCTTAACGATTTAATCACACTATCTACGGAGTCATTATTTTAATTTCATGACAGACTATCATAATCATTCTTTTATATTTTGGAACATTATTTTGATTGAGATAAGCTTTTCATTGGCCCTTGTCCCGACTTCTGAATCTGAAGGTTTGTTTGGATTTGTGCTTCTATCTTATGTCTTACCTGTACAGTGTATGCTTAACAATTTGGAATATTCTTTTATCTGAATTTAATCCATTCGTATGATTTTGTCCAAAGAATAAGGGACTGCAATGTATACTGCACAGCAGTAAATATTGCTTACCTAGGCCCTAGCTAGAAGTAGAAGTTTTTTCATCTAAAGTATAATTGAGGAATGAGGATTTGAAGTTGCCGGCCCCGAAGAAGTTTTTGACAGTGAATCTTTGCGCTTTCACAGCTTCCTATTGGAATTTGATATCGATCCAGAAAATCTATGTAGAAATTGGCAGCTTTAATTCCTCAAATTGTACTGGCATGGCAGTCGAGTTGGAACTCGCACGTGCAATTTCAGAATTGCTATAACAACAACTTCTGGCTCACATGTTTCAACTCCAACTTAGCTCGCGTCGTTGTTGAACTGTTGTTTGACTGTTGTCCATGATTCATTCTTGAAGAAAACCAACGCTCAAAAAATCATGGATTTATCAGCAACAAATGACAAATGTTTTGGTTTGTGCTGAGGTAGGTTTGTGCTGAGGTAGTATCCTTCCTGCTGATTATCGCCCTGTGGAAGTTACGGAAAGTGGGCGTGACTCTGCGAGAGATTCTTTCTGAACAGAGGAAGTACAATGATGAAAACTTCGACCTATTTACAATCCTGTGAAGTGGTGAGCTGACCGGGTTGCTTCATTCAGTCACCTTGCTCTCGCTGAGAACAAACCGCCCAGTTCTCGCGCAGTGCGGTAAACATCAGCCTCGTCAGCCTCGTGCAGGCGATGGACAGCATGAGCCTCCCAATTCAATCAACAACCACTAACCAGTGCCGCCAAATCATGAACCACAGGAACCCTGTGGTACCGACAATAGCTATTCAGACGCAGTTCTCATGCAGACGCCATTAAATATAAAACTGTGCGATATTAGTGAGCCACCACTAACAAACAGAACGTGTCCCCCTCTCCTGTTCACCTCAGAAAAGTGGAGGGGTGATATGGATCTCCCGATTGCCGATGCCACATATCGTTCAGTGTGATGCGGAAGGACTAGCAGTTCAAAGCCTTGAAGTTGCATTACCAAGATTGGAAACTGTAGTCAGTATCACGACAATAAGATGCAATAGAGCAGATATTACGGCAAGACTCTTGAATCAAGCATGATTTGCCACGATTTTTCTATTTTCATCTTTTCTTTTTTGGACTGTATAATAATCGATGACATCTTGTAGGATTTCACCCTACCGTCGGTGCGCGCGATTTTCAATCGCCAGGGATAAAATCCCGCCAGCAAGGGTAGGGTGAAATCCTACAATCTGACATCATAAACTTTTGAACTGTATAACTATAATAATGTAAGTGCAATATCATGAGTTTCAATTTTCTGAACCAGTGAACCAGTTGATGACAAATTAAAGGGATTCATTCATCCATTTGGGCGATTTGCTTTTACAGAATTAAGATCATTGATCGAAGTTGAAACAGATGATTGGTTTTGTGGATAAGTTGAATTTTTCAGTATTTACAAATCACGGATACAGACATAGTATCACATTTCCAAACGAATCACAAAAAGTTGTTTAGTATTCCTCTCCCTCTTCTTCTCCATCTCCCTCAACGGAGTCAACTCCGACCTCCTCGTAATCCTTCTCCAGAGCAGCCAGATCTTCACGGGCCTCAGAGAACTCTCCCTCCTCCATACCTTCTCCGACATACCAGTGGACGAATGCTCTCTTGGCGTACATCAGATCAAACTTATGATCAAGACGAGCCCAGGCCTCAGCGATGGCAGTGGTGTTGGACAACATGCAGACAGCTCTCTGGACCTTGGCCAAGTCACCTCCGGGGACAACAGTTGGTGGCTGGTAGTTGATGCCAACCTTGAATCCAGTGGGACACCAGTCAACGAACTGGATGGTTCTCTTGGTCTTGATGGTGGCAATGGCAGCGTTGACATCCTTGGGGACAACATCTCCTCTGAAGAGCATGCAGCAAGACATGTACTTGCCGTGTCGGGGGTCACACTTCACCATCTGAGGAGATTGGTTTCATTTAACTATTCAAGTTCGAAATTTCACATCATCGGTCACTTCAATGAAAACTCCTATTCTGATGTTAGAAACTTTGATTTTAAGCTATTTGACTGTGCTAACCTGGTTGGCTGGCTCGAAGCAAGCATTGGTGATCTCGGCCACAGAGAGCTGTTCGTGGTAAGCTTTCTCGGCGGAGATGACTGGAGCATAGGTGACCAGAGGGAAGTGAATCCTGGGGTATGGCACCAAGTTGGTCTGGAACTCAGTCAGATCAACGTTGAGAGCTCCATCAAATCGGAGTGAGGCGGTGATGGAAGATACGATCTGTCCAATAAGCCTGGGGATAGCAACAATTAATTTCGACTGATCAATCATTTCCAACTCATAGTCATACTATTACTCATACTCATATAACTCATAGTCATAGCATTCCAAGAACTACAGATTTCCCAATGATCACTCAACACTTTTGAGTCAACAGTCAATCGTTGATGGTCTTTGCCTTACCTGTTCAGGTTGGTGTAGGTTGGTCTCTCAATGTCGAGGTTTCTTCGGCAGATGTCGTAGATGGCCTCGTTGTCGACCATGAAGGCACAGTCGGAGTGCTCCAGAGTGGTGTGGGTGGTTAGGACAGAGTTGTAGGGTTCAACGATGGCAGTGGAGATCTGGGGTGATGGGTAGATGGCAAACTCGAGCTTGCTCTTCTTTCCGTAGTCTACACTGAGTCTCTCCAGGAGGAGGGAAGTGAATCCGGATCCAGTGCCACCTCCGAAGGAGTGGAAGACGAGGAATCCCTGGAGACCAGTGCACTGATCAGCCAGCTTCCTGATCCTGTCAAGACACAGATCAACGATCTCCTTGCCGACAGTATAGTGGCCTCGGGCGTAGTTGTTGGCAGCATCCTCCTTTCCAGAGATAAGCTGTTCAGGGTGGAAGAGCTGTCTGTAGGTTCCAGTCCTCACTTCGTCCACGACAGTGGGTTCCAAATCGAGGAACACAGCTCGGGGAACGTGTTTTCCAGCTCCAGTCTCACTGAAGAAGGTGTTGAAGGCATCATCTCCACCTCCAATAGTCTTGTCAGAGGGCATCTGACCGTCAGGTTGGATACCGTGCTCTAGACAGTAGAGTTCCCAGCAGGCATTACCGATCTGGCAACCGGCTTGTCCAAGATGAACAGAGATACACTCACGCTGAAAATATGGATCAGGTTAACTGGTAAAATCTATGCTGGGGCTAACTTCATCGGAGAAAATTGAGTGAGTGAGAGAAAAAGAGACTAGTACTCACCATAGTGAAATTTAGAGATTAGAGATAGATTGTCCAAGAGCAACTTTGAATCTAAGCGATGAATAATTCCAATGGCAGCCATCACTATTTTATACGAGCACGAGTTGTTTTACTTTGAGGTGGCTATGACAACCAAGCTTGCCTTCACTCCCACGCAACATTGCAAACACTCAGCACGTGAACAACTCTCAAGCAACGCTTCAATCACGTGACCTTGTTACTAGGCCACTGATTAGCTGGATCCGTGCATCTTACTAGACTTATATTTGAATGTTTAACAATGCACTCCTCACATGCATCGTCCACGATTCGACGATTGGTAAGAAAGAGATGATGCTTGCAGCGGTCGCACGAAGCGGCTTTCAAATTTTAATCTATCAAATTCAATCGTGTTATTAACAAAGCTGGATATGTCGGGGCAGCAAGCACGCTGAACTACAAGCAAAGTAACATAAGACAGTATCATAACTGTACCAGAAAAATATGCAAATCGATCAAACGTTGCGTAAAATTATTCCCCCGGGTAACTTTCATCACGTTTTAAGTTTAGCATCGCTTTCATGATCCAAGACCCAAATAAACATAGGCCTTTGGCGATTGAAACTAGATCAAACATGTAAATGTGAAAGAGAATAATGGTTGATTAAGCTATTTAGTTTATCTCTGTCTAACTCCATCTTTGACAGCCACGTTATCCAACCTGACGGTCAGATGCCCTCTGACAAGGCCATTGGACTTCTTCAACACCTTATTCAGTGAGACTGGAGCTGGAAAACACGTTCCCCGAGCTGTGTTCCTTGACTTGGTACCCAATGTCGTAGATGAAGTGAGGACTGGAACCTACCGACAGCTCTTCCACCCTGAACAGCTCATCTCTGGAAATTCCCTCGATCTAATCCACAACCCGCAAGGAAGTTATACTTATAAAGATGTGAACGGATGATCAGGGACTGAATGAACAGATCAGTGACTGGGGTCCTTTCAGAAACTGGCTCAAGTCACAAAACTGACTTAAGTCAAAATTCAATTGCAAATTTTCACTATATTTCCGAGAAACTTAAGTCAGTGTCGGGAAGGACACCATGGTCTCCACTCTCCAATGCAAGAATTCTGTGTCGTCCACTACGGATTCAAGGTCGGAATCAACTATAAGCCACCAACTGTTGCCGGCCGGAGGTGACTTGGCCAAGGTCCAGAGTGAGAGAGCTGACTACATGCTGTCCAAAACCACTGCTATCGCTTTGACCAGGGTTCGTCTGGATCATAAGTTTGATCTGATGTACGCCAAGAGAGCATTTGTCCACTGGTATGTCGGAGAAGGTATGGAGGAGGGAGAGTACTCTGAGGCCCGTGAAGATCTGGCTGCTCTGGAAAAGGATTACGAGGAGGTCGGAGTTGACTCCGTTGAGGGAGATGGAGAAGAAGAGGCTAGGGAGGAAAGCACTTTTTTGACAAATTTCTATCATCCGAAGCTAGAAAAGGGGGACAGAGCAGAACAGAGAAAATGTCTTAAACTATTTCGTACAACATGTGCTTCTATGGAATAGTGACCACCGTGATTCAGATTGTTACCAAGAAATACACTGGAATGGTAAATGAACATTCAATATGAAGTTATTACACAAAACATGGGTCAATATTATATAGTTTTCACAGTGATGAGCTGAAAATGAACATCACTTTACAAGCCCAGCGTTGGGAACTATGACGTCTATTTTTCTGTTCGATATTCTAAGTATAACTGGAATTGTTTGAATAATTCCAAAGGCTTAATACATATTAAAACTAAAGATAGTTATTTAAGTTAAATATCGGCCTTCGTTTGAAAAAAATGATTAAAACTTGAAGTTGAATGAAAAATTATAATCGTTCGAGTCGATATTGTTTACATTGTTATCAGTAGCGGAAGAAACACATATTTTTGCTCAACATACTATCATACTAAACTCATCACAAACATTTCAGCGGTATCTGTTGGCAGGAGAGTACATTTGAAACACGTATCATTGTCCAAATGTCTGACAACCTCGTCAGTCACACAAATACTGATACCATTTGGACCACTTTTCTGGACTCCGGCAATACTGTTCGGGTTTAAGGAGAAGGTGCAGCAAATCTTACCCACCAGTTCACGATAAGTCAGCGACTCAAGATAGATAGCTTGATACACTGAATTTGGTGTCCCTTCTAACATAACATACAAACACAACTTGGATGTGACAGCCTTGTTCTGAAGTGCATTGTGCAGTCTTATCCCGTCTGTAGGACCGATAAGGTCTTTGAGATCGTTACGAGACAGTCGGAGAAGATCGAATCCCGAGTAGTTGTTGAATGTTTGGAGGTGAGTATTGAATCTGTTGTTCCGTAGCCATCGCAAAGTTTCGTGAACTGACGCTCTGGACGTGAGAGACCAACACTCACGTGATTCCCCAATACACGGCTTCTTAGCGCAGTTCAGTTCGTTATCCGGGTCAGAACCACTGAGGATATCATTGTGAAATGTATTGAATGGTGGTTGCAGCTTCCTGATTTGACACTTAACAGATGTGAGAAAAATAACATGCGCCGCGCCGGATCACATTATTTATGGGCGCGGCGCGCTCAACTAGCTCTGCACAGGGCCATGTCCCCATAAATGAAATATCGCGCGTTACAACTACGCTTACAGAAAGTGTGACCGAGACAAACAACAATAGAATGTGAATTGTAAACGAGTCATGTGGTATTGTTATTACTTATCGGAAAGTTTGCTGTTGTCAGCAAAGTAACCACTGGAGTTATAGTGATCGTTGTAGCTACATGAGGGGGCGTCAGTTGTTCTTGTTATCTGAGAATAGTTAGAGAGAGAATAGTGAAAGTCGTGTTGTTTAAGGCAAATGTGGAATATGTGACACGGACGTGTTGTTTTCAGGTAAATGTGGAATATGTGGCACGAAACTCACCGGTTTAAGATACGTCACTTCGGATCTTGATGCTAGTTGTTCCTGATCAAATAAGTCATAGTTATTGTAAGGTGGCAACTGTAACTTTCATACTTTCATACGTCATAATCAAATTTTCTTAAGTTTAGCGTCGTAAATTTTAAACAATGCTGTAATTTATACTATCATCGATAAGTTTTTTGTTAGGATTCATGTGTGTAAAATACGAGTGCTCATCCTATATCACAGAACTGTCAAATGATGACAGAGAAAAGGAAATAAATAAAACGGAACAATGATTATTGAAAATAAGTTAACCAATTGATTTCTGGCTACCCGCTGATAATTACCTTATCTTCATCAGTGAGTTTCGATATCTGTTTACTTTCGTTTCTGTGTTTCCTCTCGGCTCCTTTATGCTGGGTGACGTAAAGAAAATGAGTAACAACTGTTTTTATAGCTGTTACAAAGTTACAACAATGGTTACAATACCATCTGTAACACCAACGGATTTAGCAGTTGTGACACCAGCTGGTTCACAGTGGTTACCAGACGTAACACAAACTGTTACACCAAAATTCAACAGTATCATGAGAGGGTAGTAACACCAGTACCTGGAATATTTTGAGAACACACGCGTGGGAACAGAGGTAGGTACTGGGCGTGTCAGTCTTGTGCATGTATGTGTCAGCAGAGAGCAGAAACGGTACTCCTTTCTCACCACTGTGTTTCCTTTTCGTGAANTGTGTGTGTGTGTGTGCGTATTTTCAATCTTCATAATATCATGTATATACATTTCTCAGGGTAGAATTAGTAGAGATATGGAGCTCAAATGCCAACCGTTAATGGTCATTACTTGTGGAAGCCGCGTGCTTTTCACAGTAATTGAAAAAAACACTCATTAGCTTCATCCCCTCCTTTGGAATTCATTTTGTACAGACCTCAGAAATGATCGAGGTTGTACTAAGTGCTCAGATGCGGTGCGGTGCTATGAGATGTCATCACTTCTGTGTTGTGTTCTTTTTATTTACAAATTCATGTTCAGTTTAACCTCCCGACAGGCTGATTAGTGATTATGTTCTAATTTTCATAATTATGTCCACAATGACAATTGTAAACTAAGCTTCTGATGAGTCATTGGTTTCACGCTCTCCCTTACTATGTAGGGGGCTCTCGTACGTGTGTGTGTGTGCAAATATTTCGTGGAATTAACTAACTCCAGCTATCATTATGCGCCGCCAGGTGACTACCTAGTACCTATACCTATATTTGTAAACTGTACACAAACAACGAATAACTTGCTACATGTGATTTGAGACGAGCCATTTCACTAGATGCCATCTGTATTTTGTTGCGTACGAGGACAATACTAAAGATCCAGTGACAAGTTTTGCGTATCGTAATCAATTTGCGCATCGTAATCAATGAATTTATCTTTTGACTCCCTTAGCGAGGCTACTACTAATAATAGGGGGATGGACCCGAAGGGTCCACACAGCCACAGTAGGGTACAGAGAGAGCTCTACCCTAGCTGCGCGTGACCGGGATGGGAAACAAATCCCGTACCTCCCCTATTGCCACAGCAGAGGGTCTCTCTGCGGGGCAGAGATCCCCCGGAAAATCAATGTGAAATTGAACTCTTGATCACGTTCTTCAATTGTTTCACCATATGATATCTGGTAACCATGACCGACTTTTATACAGCGAGTCTCCTTCCCAGTATGGCGTTAATCCGCTTATCAAAGAACTTTATCTTGAGATAAAAGTGGTCTGTAGAATAATTTTCACGTCTTACGATCTCATATTATAGCGCTATTGTGTGTGTATAATGACGCGATATGGAAGTGTTATATACTGGTAAATACGTTAACTAGTATAGGTTCTCTGTCATGAGCCTATGCTTACACCTATATGAAGAGCAGCTTTGGATCAGTTTGGAAAGCATATGCCAACTTTCCACAACGCCACGTGCGTCGTGCACCTTAATCAGTGCGGTCACATGTCACATATCACAATATCATCGCATGAAGCGGGCGGGGCTCCATCATAAAGATACTTACTATAGATAGATACTATATAATATACTTACATTAAGACACGAGCTAACTGTTGTATTGCATGACAAAGGCTCGTGTTCAAAGGGATCAGAGCTCTGGAACAATAAGGAATCCGGCCTCCACCCTGTTCATTACCCAAAAATGAGCTATACTGAATGTACTGTGTATGTGCGATTTCTATATAGCTGCATCTGTGACCAGTGTGCTTGTGCACCTACCTGCTTCTATGAGCCTGCAGTTGTTCTCTTTATTCCATGTATCGAACATTTCCTTTTCTTTGGCTTGCAGTTTCCTCTCTTGCAATCTCAACAGCACATTGCACTGCATGGGTATTGTTATGATCAATGTTGGAAATGGAAAGTGCTGAGTTACATAGTAAATAATATGTACTATGCAGTATCATTAACACAGTGGTTTCTGATAAAATATGAGGAAATCATTGTTATTAACCTCTATCAAGAACCCAGAATATGCAGAAGGAGTAAGACACTTGAGTGTCAGTTCGTATGTCTGTCCCTTGTTAAGGTATGTCACATTACTCTGATTCTCCCTCGAGCACTGAGACTGAGGTGTGCCAACATGTATAGAGAACCTGCAAGGACATGCTATGACTTGTCCAACAAAGTCAGGGGGCTTGATGTGCTGATAAATCATATAAAGACTAACCGTGATGCCACCTCATCTTCATTGTCTTCCTCCTTGACTTCCTGCAGCTCACCTAACTCTACTTTCAGTGTGCTGATACTAAATGGGCCACTGGGGGACATAAATTATTGAAAACCTGTAGTAGTAAAACATTGCCTTGAGAAGTTATTGCTGTCAAAGCTCCCCATGATAAGAAATAGAAAAACAACTAACATGTTATCACAGCTGTTACTGTCTGATTCTAATTGGAAAGGATCCCTGAGATAGATAGAAACTGTTATCCCTATAAAATGTAAAATGTATATATACAATGATTCAAATTCTCAATGTTATCTTTTAGTTGATCGAATCAATGTAGAACTCACAGATCAAGATTATCAATTGGATGACTGAAGAAATTGCTGAATCCTTTGTCAGGCTGCATTGAAAGATCATCACCCTCTTTCCAGTCAGACATGCTCCTTATCAGA
This sequence comes from Beroe ovata, assembly GCA_946803715.1. Taxonomy (NCBI): domain Eukaryota; kingdom Metazoa; phylum Ctenophora; class Nuda; order Beroida; family Beroidae; genus Beroe; species Beroe ovata. The sequence goes on along the minus strand of CAMPET010000032.1, from coordinate 422,006 downwards.
TAATGTAGTCAATGCTTCAGATAATTGAACTTTGTAGACAGTGAGACAAAGTCTTAAGTCAATTGGATCAAACAACATATCTACTGACAGTTTCAAGACATTATAGTCTCTTCATTAGGATCTCCACAAAGTGTGGCCCTCATTTCTCAAATTGGTAATAATAATTAGTGTTGATAAGTTTGAAATATAATCATAAGTCAATGGATGGTAAAAATTCAGTCTATTCCAAATCAATTTATTGACTAAAGTTATGATATGCACATGGAAACTAGCATGCACATCATCCAATCATTCTGGATCATAGCATTGAAAGGATCCTATCTATTTCCATATTCCTTCTCTAAATGGATTCATATATCTGCATGAGCTTTTATATCATTCCCATACAATTTTTAAGCTTCTTCCCTATTCTATGATTGATCCAATCTCATTCAAATGAAGATACATAGCAGATACAACAAAAGTTGCATGTTGAATTTGAAGTTACATATTGAATTTGGTGTACTGATTCAAGGGTATGATCATGAACACATCCTTTATATAACGATTACAATCTCATGCATCATTAATAAGTGCAGTGCAGTAATAGTGTTTCATGTTTCATCGTCGATCGATGATAGAGTGATAGACGCTGTCAATAATTTCGTTTCGCGCGCGCCGCGGCGCGAACTTATTTTCAGACGCACGCCGCTTCGAAGCTTGGATCAGCGTTGTCTGAGAATAAGTTTGCGCCGCGCGCGCGCGAAATTAAACGAAATTCTTGACCGCGACAGGGTCTAACATCGATCGACAAGTATTTATATAAGCGGTTTAGCATTGCGCCATTGCTATTGCACGGCGCGCGCGAAACCTGGACCTGTGGGCCGTGGGGACGTGGGGTCGGGCCTATCGTAAACAAGCAAAATTAAAATTCGTTTGTTTATTCAAATAAGCGCCCCGGTTACGGTTTTGCGCTGTGATCATTTTTGATCTGGAATCTAGATTTCAATTTCAGCTGCATTCAATACCTTTCCCAAGTAGGTTATAATAACTCATTGATCAGTTTTCAAAGGCAGATTCTAACGGCAAAATGGACAGTATAGATGATCAACAGATGGAAATTGAAATCTGGCAAAACCGGAATTGTACTTCATTTGATTCTAATCACTGATCTGTGATGACTGCGGCAAAATAACAACTATCATGAATATTTATTTATTTGAGTTGATCTTCTGTCATGTTCATTCTATTCTTTTCATCAGAATCATTGTATACTATTATTTTTTATTTAAAAACTATCGTTATTATTCTTCAAGATATCTGAATTTCTAACACATTGATGTGACAAAGTGGCAAACAGCCCTAAAATAGAACAGCATATAGTGTATGACTGTATCACACACTGAAACTCTAAGACTCCCTAGTCCCTAGCAACAGCTGTTTCACTTTGTTGCATCTGTACAATGTTCATTGTCTGAAATTCCGGAATCTTCATCTCTCATGTTAATTCTATGCATAACACCCCCAATACTCCAACTCTATGAGTATTCTTATTAGCATAGTTATCACTCTTATCTGCAGATGGTAAACTTTCTTTCTCTTGTCTGTTCTTTGGTATAAAAGGAAATCATTTGGGTTGTGATGATATAATATCTTGTAATCATGCAGTGGTAGAAATATGTCGGCTGAGATCATGGACGGGCAAGTTGTTCAACTGGAACCCACTAAAGAGCCACATGACCCTCCAATAGAAAATGTGAAGGATGTTATTGTTATAAATCCAGCACCTAAAGTGGAAAATGATTCCCCTGAAGGTTTGATACTGCTGTAATAGGGCATGTACTAATGACATTTTAATCTATGATACAAAATGTTTAAACAGTTTCCATTATTTCAGTGAACAAGTTTATTTCCCTTTATCTCATTTTGCCTCAGTCTACAGAATCTGTTAAAGTCACGGTAAGGATATTTCTCAACATTTGCATCAAGTTCAGCTATACCATCATATTGACTTGCTACCTAATTGATATGGAATTTCAGGTCGGAACACATGACCACATTCATGAACTTAGACAGATGGCCAATGAGCGGCCTGAAAGTTGTTACAAGACCTGCTTTACTTTGCAGCATCGAGGAAAAGTCCTTGACGAGTTTGCTATGGTAAACTCTGTGGAGAATTTGACAGAAGGGGAAACAGTCAAATGTGTTGCAGGTACTGTGCTTAATTCCCCTAATTCATAAGGAAGAAAACTCATGATTAACCACTTGATATATTTCCCTCAATATCATTATTATACATCCTCAATCAGAGCAATACAGTCTAAGGGAAGCAAGGTTGCATTTGAAGAGAGTCCGGTCACTCATTCAACCAGACATACAAGTCAGTGCTCAGAATGGGACAGACAACTTGTCACTGACCTTTGCTAAAGTTATCGCTGGGAGGGACCTTGAAGGTAAGCCATGTACTGCATGTACATAATTGTCAACTTCATTTTCACATCCATGATCTTTATCATATTCAAATTGATTTATTGTTTTGGAAGGGTACTGGAGTCATTATGTCCATAGGATGTTTTCTGGGCCCTCATTTGATAGGTAGTAGATAGAAGATATTCAAGCTTGCGACCTTTTTTAAGTACTTTTCGAGTGAATGTTATTGAATTTCTTAGAGGACATACAGAAGGGTGTTAAGGAAGACCATGGTGCCGAACTAGATACTGTGCCACCAGAGTTTCTGTTTGATAACGTGTCCCCACTCTTACCACTCTTCCCGGAGACACCCCAGCCACCTCCACAGTGTGTAACAAGCATTGGGTACAGTGGATGGAACCCGCCCCCTGGCCCCAGGAGAATGCTAGGTTAGCATCAGTATAAGGATGGATTTTTCAGTAAGGAGCGTGCATTTGTTTATAAAATTATTCTTCTCAAGCACAGTTCCTCACCAGCCCTTACTCAGGAGATTTATTCTACCTCACTGTCAAGACTCTAGAAGGAACTACAGTGCACATGACAGCCACACCCTCCGGGTTCTATGTCAACAAGACCACTGAGACAGTGTTTGATCCTAACCCTGCTGATATTTCCTGCAAGGGATACACCTTGGTTGACACACTCAAGCAAGTCAGCAGTCTCTTCAACAAAAACTTCGCTATTGTTCAGAAACAAAGCATCAAAAGGAACCCCTACGAGGTAAATCAGGCAGTATTTTATACTGTACTCGTTCAATATACTTATTCAGTCTATATAGAGAAGCACAAGGTAGGTAGGTGTGCATTTCTCCCCCTCCCCCTTATTCCACGTTGTGAGTGAAATGGTCCTTGTTCCCAGGTTATCCCAGTCCCGTATCCTGTATTCAGTTGGTGCTCACCCCCCGCTGAACACACATACGATACATTGCGTGCGGAGGAGGCATACATTCCCAACAGGTGCATGTTCAATCATCACTTTATGTAGTAGTTCATGCATGTCACAATCATCACTATCAAGTTCATTTCTACCAACATCCTCTGTAACACCACTGTGAATCATCACTCCACCTGTGAGTCATCACTTACACATCACCAGCACATCAGACGAGATGTCACTTGGCATGATGTCATCGCGAGACTGGAACGAGGAATTGCAAAGTGCCCGAGAGTTGCCTCAGACTAACGTTCATGAGAAGATCGTGAGAGATCGCACCATATTCAGGGTGAGTGTTCGTGACGCATTTTTCGGTGACATTTTGTGGCATCGGATGACATATTGTGTTTCGTCACATGTGACTGTTTCAGGTGACATGTGACTTCGTATCGATGGCTATAAAAGGAGCCCAAGCTGTTGTAGATGGGAACATACCACCGCTCAATGCGGCGGATGATAAGAAGTCGAGAATGTTCCTGTGGAATAACATATTCTTCAGTCTCGGATTCGATATGAAGGAGCACTATGGTGAATTTGGAGGAGACGCCGCAGCATACGCTGCCATTGTAAGTCACGTGCCTCGACTGTCATTGTAAGTCATGTGCCTCGACTGTCATTGTAAGTATACCTGTGACTGACGACCAGTACAGACAAGTCATCAGTGACAACCAGTCGCTGAAGCAGGACCATTGACCTTGAAACAAGTAAATAGATCGTGACTGAGGATGGACGATGATCACCTCATGCAATAACGGGCGGTGTAACCGAAATCGAGTTTGTCATAAGAGAGCAGATAGTGGAGCAGTTATTCGGAGAAATTCTCCCTGCCTCCTTGAAGTGTAACGTAGCCGCGCGCACAGCATGTTTACATTAATGCAACATGTACAAATTTAACAGTGGATGCATGTGATGTGCACTGGCATTTTCACATGAAATAACAGTCGTAATATGCTGTTCATTCCAAAATGTGTTATTGGGGAGGTCAGTGCGGGAAAAGTTGATGTCTTGCTGTACTACCGACATGTTTGAAATATGCTTCCAGCAAGATAAATACTTGTGTTTGGAAATGTGTGGACGGGTTGAATGTGTAATAGAATTTCCGGCACCATTGTCATCATGATATGTGTACCTACCTGGTATGTAGCAGACCGAAAATAGCTCAAATATAACGAATCAAGTTTATTATATTGAATATTTTACATTTTAACATCTTCCGTACAATAATAGGGTGGGCCTGGGATTCTATCGATAGAGCTGCTACAGCTGCCGGGTGTGTGTGTGTGT
>CAMPET010000032.1:389517-405451 GCA_946803715.1 Beroe ovata | reverse complement strand
ACACACACACACACACACACACACACACAGCATCCGGTTTACCCCCCACTGTGAGAAGAGCTGTGGGATTTTGTCTACATCAATGAGAGACCACCACATTGTCACTCATTGCTAAACAATAGTGTCTGTGGTCATCCTGAGATCAATGTGATCATCTATAACATCGATTAATCGATATCATCTACAACCTAAAAACCTTCCCTCGAGAAATTTCACCGCTTCAGGAGCTGTTATACTTGATTTGATTTGGGGAACTGATTTGAAACTTGGGGTCTCTAAGAGCATGCAGTAAAGGAGCACTGTCATAGTTATCTCAGTATTGATTAGGTAATACCTAGCGGTCTGTTTCGGTCTATAGCATCAGTCGTGTGACGCTCATGATAGTCATTGCCAATGTTTTACTGTGTGTGTGTGTAGGTGTGGACACGATAATTGTGTCGACTATTTTCACGTGCATTTCCAAAACAATGTCCGCATCTTGAAGAAATGTCTACAAACATGGATATTATTTTGTATTTCAGCAATTTTAACAAAATTCGAGTGCTAACACGCACTTTTACAATTTTATTTGCTTTCTACCGACACTTCGCAACTTTTTACAAGTAACGCTCTTTTATATCAATTTTAGTTATTCCATGCTGTAGTTACTTCAGTCCAGTACGATCCAGAAACACATTCCAATTCTCTTCTGCACGCACTTCAGCAGTATACTCATGTACAGTGCACAGTACTGCATAGTACACACTGCACAGTACAGTTTTGTACACTGTACAGCACTGTGCACTGTACAGCACTGTGCAGTAGGTATGATCAGAAATCACTTTTGGTCCTAATCTTTCCCAGACATACGCCAGATTTTGCCACACAAGAAATATTACTGCTCAACTCCATCAGGAAGCAGTGGCTCCGGCCACGCCCATTTTGTTATATAGTGTGCAGTTAACAATAACATTGCTCCTTACTGTTCAGTGCACAGTGCACACTTCACATACCTGTACACTGTGCAGTGTACAGTACTGTATAACAGTACAGTACACAGTTCGACACTGATATTCATAATGATGATTCATAGCTGTTTGCAGCTGAAATGCAAACGCAAAATGATCGTGACGTGTGTGTGACATGGAAATATGGAATGATCGTGCACTGTGCAGCGCAAAAGTGACATATTGTCAGCAAGCACATGGCCCTGCCGTGTTATCACTGCACGCGGTTACAAGCACTGCACTGTGCACTGTACGTATTGGTCACTGTCAGTACGGTATTGTTGCGATCCATCTTCTATGAGTGGGAGTGGCGGTGGAACTTGTTTTTGGGATTCGACACGTCCCTTTACCCCTGTTCTTATCGATAGAAGTAGAAGCCCTTCTTGATAGAAACTCTGTATATTATAGAGGCTCTACATATCCGTGCAAATTTTGCCCACCTTGCTCTTTGTGCACACTGACACCGCAACTTGTACTTGCAGCCCAACAGATTTGATATATTCAAACGGTCAAAACATAAAAGTTTGTAGTTTTCGATCTGAGGGTCATATTCGTCATAGCCCACATGCCTGAATTATTCAGTGAATATTATAGAGCTATCAGGTTGCATATTTTAATTATGATTATCAATGTTAACTCGCACACAACATAATCGGGATTCTCGTTTGCTGCTGAAGACATGTTGATGTTATTGTTTGTGAGCTGATTTGAATTGGTTCTCAAATTGATTTGATAACTAGATCGGTATGTACTTATATCTCGAGCAGCTGATATTGCAGATTCCCCAATCCCCAGCTAATTATTGCACAGCTAGTGTGTGATGATCACCATGTTCTACTTCTATATCACGTGGTAATTCGATCTCGATGTGCCAGGTCCCCTGTGTTCACATTGTGGCACGACATGCACCAGCCGCCCTCCCCCTTGTTACAGTGTTCCCTGTCACTGTTGTCATGGTTACAGCTCGTGCAAGTTGTGCAGATCGTTATCAGACGTGTTTTATCCCATGTTATAGACATCACTCTGATAACACATTGTCACCAATCTGTTAACACGATATGTGTATTATGCCACGCCCATTTCCTCGATTGACGATATCATATCGATCCAGAACATATGTGTTACCATCTCCACTGTAGTAGGATAACACCAGTATGCACTATGCATGCATTTAAAATCCGATCAATTTAAACTCGATGGCATTTTTTGAGTTGTATTAAGTTATGACTTACGAATATCTGTANGACTTACGAATATCTGTTGTAGCTCTGAGAGCTTCACTTTCCCTCACAATTTACATTTAACTCCAGATATTAACCCGACGTTCAAGTCCCCGCGTTCCCCATAATTACCATTGCTGACCTCATGAAATACGATAACATGAATCATTGAACATTGACACATGATACAAAGTACACGACATGACACCACAGCCATTTGCAGCTGGTGTATATACCAAATGAAGTAATCAGATGTCAGTAATGGAAGCATGACGAGCTGGCACGATCCCAAATAGCACAGATAACACGAAATGACATCTTGCTAACACCACGCAAATGGTAAGAGAGAGAGATTACCAGGTCCAATGATACATGATATGCTAGAGTCAATCGTCCTTTGTACTGCTCTCTTTGAGATAAGCTGTCAAGAGCTACCGCCCTTGTCCTAGTGCGGCAGATAAAATATTTGTTTACTTTGAGTTTTTTTCGTGTTACTTTAGAGCATTATGTTCGTCTGAGACTGAGTTGCTGTCACTGAGGCGCACTCCAATAGTATTATAGATAAGGCTTTAGAAGGTAGGTAAAGAATTGATGGCTGAAGCAAGGGCTCCGGATTATGTTAATGGAACGTATCACGGACATGGAAATATCAAGTGTCCTAGTCCTATGCCCCTTCCACAGGAGTTCAAGAGGAGTCCTGTCCTAGTTGGGCATCCCCTGAACGCGTTAGAACGAGAGATAAAGCGTCTCCTGGTGAGGGAGCAGCTGGAGAAGGAACAGAACAAGCTACTAGAAGAGGATGATTACACTAACAAGGAGGTTTTTACATGCTAGATATTTCAATCTGCTGCACTTTCATCAGTGGTACAGAGTAAACTGATATACAAAGTTGCTTGACTGCTAGAATATCCAAGAAACATACCTATACAGTACTATATTAGCACAATGACTATACTAGCTCAATACCTAAACTAGCTCAATACCTATACTGTCTCAATACCTAGTACCTATACTAGCTCAATACTCAGTACCTATTATACTAGCTCAATACCCAGTACCTATTATACTGGCTCAATACCTATACTAGCTCAATACGCAGTTCCTATTATACTAGCTCAATACCTAGTACCTATACTAGCTCAATACCTAGTACCTATACTAGCTCAATACCTAGTAGCTCTACACCTATACTAGCTCAATACCTAGTACCTATACTAGCTCTATAGTTCACACACCCTCACACTCCCAAGTTCAACTACTCACGATTTCTGACTGGAAAATCACACTTCGCAGATGAAGAGCAAGTTACTACAACTGTATGAGCTGTACGAGACATTCCGCAGTGATGACAACACCCCACTCTCCGGTACGGACACCAAGCAAAACCTCTACAAAATGTACACCGATGTTTTCAACGCAAAGGTGACTGATCAGCGAATTTGAATCCCGCCATATCACTGATCTATAAACTGAGCTAATATCCTACACAAAACATCATTTCTACTCCTAGAAATAGACCCAAATAGAGCATGCTATATGTCACTATGACAGTTCCCCCCCCCCGCAGCGACCAGAAACTGCAAATGAGGTTCACAGTTCCCGTGAAACAGCAGCTAAGAAAAAGGCTGTCAAGGAACGAGTGAGACCGTTCACTTGTGGACCCTTCAGGAGTGGGGCTCGCTCGCGTAACCAAACACAGTAAGTTGTTCATATTTCGGAGAAATTCCTATGTGAACAGGACTCACTTTTCCAACAGTCGTATCTGATCCTCTTATAAAGATACCAACTTCTTTCGTCGTTTACAGATGCATTGCGTGTTCTCTAGATCTCTAATGTACACAACAATGCTATATTTATAATGTGCAGATATTATCGCTCAAAGTAGATGGCCGCTTGCGACCGCAAACAATAGTAGTAGAGAAATAGATTAGCCACAGTAGTTATAACAGTAGTTATAACAGTAGGTAGTTGTAACAAACCAGTTTAACAACTATAGTTGTACTTACAATTACAATACTCCTGAAGCTGATACACATGGAGGTTGTGGTATGTGAATTGTGCAGACCAATAGAATAGCGACTAGCCAATCTCACCAGCCAATGAAAATCAAGATGGTCTATAGACTCTACTATACAGCGTTTATCCGCTTTAAAACTTAGCTCGAACTGTGAAATATCATTATTGTCCGTAAAACGTGTTGTGGTAGACGTTTTCAGCGTTTTGCACATGTTTGTTGTGAAATTTCTGTTCGGCAGCTCCCTGCCTCACTCATTGTAATAACATAATTCTGTCACAACGTATGTCACGTGTGTGTCTATTGATGTTCAGATAGAATGGTGAACAGAACCAGGACCACTTGGATACGCTATGTTGCCAGTGAGAATATTCCCCCCTCTATTCCAACAAGTGGCCCAACTCATGACAAATGGTAGTTAGATCGTAGCAAAGCAGAGAAAGTACATACATGTGCAGTTATTTAAACATCTACTCCATGTCTCTATGGACTCGTTCCACTCCACAGTGTCTATCCTCCCTGAATCGTAGCATATGTCATGGGCCTCTTACCTCATATATTTCCCCATCCTTATATTTCCCAATCCCTCATTGCAGCACCTCAGTTCCTGCCACATTTCCCCGCGGTAATGGGCATGACAGGCCGCCCCTGCGGGCCCACCACAGCCCACTCCACAAGAGGAGGTCCCCACCGCGACCCACACAGCCCGGTGCGGGCAGGCCACAGTCAGCGCCCGCCAACTTCCACTACAACAACCTCTACACAGCGAACAGGTTAGTCTCGTTAAACAAGTACTGCCCTTGTTGACATCATTGATAGGTGTCAAAACATAAACAATAGCCTTCTTGAGGCGCTATTGAGACACGCCTGAATTCCAAAACTGCGCGTTTTCTTGTGTCTGAAAATTTCAGATGATAACAATGGCAAAAAGTATTTGTAGATTGTCGTACGGATTTCGCGCCATGATTACATCGCATGGCGCCACAAAATCTCTACCTCGCTAAATTGTAGAAAATTAGCTGTGGAAATGTGAAGGCTACCCCAAGAGCAATTATAGCCACATCTCATCCTCAGAGGCAATTCTTTGATGCCCTAAGCCTTACAACTTACCGAACATCATGACATCACAGGTGCTACACTGCACGTAGAACGTGCGAGAATTGTAACGAACATTGCACGTGCATCCTCTGTACACCACCTCCTCTGGAAACACGTGGTCGCAACTGTTGGCGTGATATCACATGTGCCGTTACACCAGATCAGAACCAAATAGAGGCACACTGGCGGGAAGTGTCGCCACTCATCCAGGCGCACCACCGCCACCAGCCGCCTACAGTCGCCAATAGGAAGAGGAAATCCACACCCAAGAAGACTAAGGAGAAGAAACCCAATGGAGAGGGTGTGGTGTCTGGAAATGGGCCAGGTGAGTGAGACTAAGAAGTGGGTCATGATCATCCTGGGTAACATACCATGATGTAAAATCACGTGTGACGGTATTCATATTGCAACTCGCAGGGCGCAAAAAGATAGGAAAAAGTGAGATGAGTTCAATATATTGTGCTGTGGAGTTCTATGTGTCGTGATGTGACATTGTGTCGTGATGTAGCAATGTTTCATTTCATCATATTGTATCGTGATGTGTTACAATGTTTCATTTCATCGTATTGTGTCGGGATGTAGCAATGTTTCATTCCACCATATTGTAGTCCTGCTATCCCCAATGTTGACAACACAGGAAGTAGAGAGGAAGGGAAGAGCGTGACATCACGATCAACGCAAAAACAGCGACAACACAAGCCACAGCAAGCATGGGAGATGACACCTAAAACTGATGCGAACCCACCAAAAAGCACCAAGAAGAAGGACGCACAACCCGCTAAGAAGGACAAGGTGACACCCGCGGCAGGCGGACAGCAACAATCCCGTCCCCGGCCTCAGTACATACGTCCACAACGGCGTGCAGAGAGACGGTACAAGTGGGACAAGGGAGAGAGTGACTCCGAGTCGAGTGTGGAGGGGGAGGGGGACGTACTGGACGAGGGGATGGACGGTAGTCTTGGGGAGGAGGACGAGGTTGTCCACCGGGGACGGATATTGAGGGAGAGGAAGCGACACAAGTGGGGAGACTACCAGGCGGTTCTGACGTCACGAGCACTCTACATGTACAACAGGGAGTATGTGAGTATATATGCTACATTTCCCAGCTCTTGATACTCACATGGTTGAGAATACTCAGTATGTGAACTCATTTGAATGTATCATGGAATGTACCATGGTCAAGTGTTCAATACCCATCGTGTTCTGCCCAACATCTGTTCATTTCCAGGACACACGACCGAAGGAAATCCTACCCTTGTGGGGCACCACTATGTCTATCAACGCAGATCGGACAGATCTCCAGTTTTCCTTCATTCTGAAAACAACCTCAACACAGAAGAACAAGGCCATGTACAAAATGTCGTGTCTAACGGGCGAAGAGATGAAGACCTGGCTGACCAAGATAAAACTGGCAATGAAACTCAATGCTGATATCGCCTCAGAAATAGCCAGGAATAAGAAACCGTCAGGTTTGTTACTACTCCAGTCCGTTTTGCTGCAAAGCAATCAGCGGTAATCAAAATATGCAATTTCCCCTACAACAGGAGTAAGCATGATAGGTATCCCAGGTATTTCCTATTATTTTCATCCTAGGAGAGTTGGGTGAGAACCCGTCATGGAGTCACGAGGGGTACAGAGTGGACATCAGTTACATCAGTGATAACATCTTAGTGTGTAGCTTCCCCCAAACAAAGAGCGATGTGTACGAGCTGAAACGATTCCTCGACGACAAGCACAGGGTACGGACATCACATACACAAACATGATCGTTGATCACATTGCATAATGTGTGAGCCACAAATTTACAGTACCCTGTATCACTGTATCATTAACACAGCGTCAATGACACTTGTATCTCTCAGGGTAACTACAGGATAGCAAACGTCTCTCAGAAGTCGTATGATGTGGATATGTTCCAAGGAGCGGTAACCTCCTACCCCACTCCAGCAGATGGTATTTTTCCCCTCACGGCTCTGTGGGAGTTCTGTGTATCTACTGTGAGTAAAGATCACCACATCATATTATCATGTGTTCAGATTAACATCAAGTACTCATATGACTGTCATATTACCTGTCACAGGAGACATGGCTCAAAGAGGATGACAGTAACGTTATCCTGGTACACTGCCAGTCGGGACATATGCCGTCAGGACTGTTCATTGCAGCATACCTTGTTCATTCTAGAATGTAAGATTCTTATTATTCAGTGACCTTGTGAGAAGTTCCCACGTTTATCAAACTATCAACACTAGTTTCGAATAATCACTCCTGCCTAATTAATCAATAGGTGCTTCTATAATTGATGAAATTCATCCACAGTTCCTCACGGTTCACGCCATGCATCATTATATCATACTACCAGACTGCACATCTCAGCACTCTTCATTACCTAAAGACAGTTGACCATCACACTTAAACATGCTTTATCACACCAATTACATGATGGGAGTTTAAAATGTAATGACACTAAAGCTTGTACATCACAACCATTAGATGCTGGACATCAGAGCAGGCAGCTAAACAGTTCAGGACAAAACGCCAGGGGGCAACAATCTCTCTCCCCTGTCACTTCCGCTACCTCAAATACATTGAGACAAGTGTGATAGGAGGGGACACTCCTGAGGATATACAGCTGCTCATCTCCAAACTGTCATTGTCCAATGCCCCTGCCTTCAATGAGGATGGAAGTTGCAGTGAGTACTGATCATATAACCCAATTTTGTTGTGATACAAATCAGGTGAGAAATCATTTCAATGGAACTAATCAATCATCCAATCCCAGAGCCCTATTTTGTGATTTATCAGAATGAAGAAGAAATCTATGAGTTCGAGGTTAGTGTTATATCAGTTCTATATCTATTAGCTCAAGGTTAGTGTTATATCAATTCTTGATTAGATATGAACTGTGCATGTTTGCCAACCTTACATTAAACAATCAATACTACAGAGTGAGGAGTCCTACAGAAGTGAAGTCCCTGTCTCATTTCCCTTATCACTACAAATCTCTGGTGACATCAAAATACAGTTTTATTCAGTATCAGACATCCTTGGGACACAGGAAATGTTCACAATATTTTTCCATACTTTCTATATCAACACTTCAGTTGTACGTTTTTCGAGAGATATGATTGATGGGGCTCATCTTAATACATTTAAACAATTTACAGATAGTTTCTCAGTTACTTTAGAGGTTAAATGAGGGAAATGATATTAGTGGTTCTAATGGTTATTGAGTAGAAGGTACCTGCGAAGGACTTCCCTTTCAGTATTGTAATACTAATACTAGATATTTGTATCATATTTTTATCACCTATCTGCATTACATGCTTGGGAAATCTGTCACATAATGAACATATCCTGTCACATTTAACCAGTAATGTTTAAATATAAGATTCTTAAAATAATTGAATATGTATATTGCAGACATCAAACATTCGAAAGGAATAGGTAATTGTTATTGTGAAAATGTGAAATTCCGTTTCATGAAATAATCACCAATTTTCTGTCGATCGATGATAGACCTTGTCGAGAACTTCGTTTTACGCGCGCGGCGCAAACTTATTCTCAAGCACCTTATTCTCGGCGCAAGTTTATTTTTAAGCTTTGCGAATTGCAGCATCGCCAAACAACTGCAATTATTTTTAGCTCTGAAACGGTGAAATCTGCTTCCGGCCGCGGCGTATAGTACTACGCTCGCGCTGTAGCTATTCGTTGTCAGATGTTATCTGACCTGTTTTTCGTTGCCGGATGTTATCTGTCCACTATTTCTTGCGCGCGCGCCGCGCGCATGAAACAGTGGTCAGATACAATCCGACTGTGCACACGTTGCGCACCCCTGTTCTACTCAGTGAACTGAAAAGTCGGAGACGCGCAGCGCGCGCGGAGTATTTGGGTCACGCAGCGCGGGAACAAATCCGACAAGCTATTCGCTCAATGAAATGAAACTTTTCCTCGTTTTATTTGGTGCGGGATATTTATTATCTCTAGCACTACGGTAGCTGTAGGCGAAAATTTACAAATATGCATATCATTATGCACTTGCTACTGCATCCGAAACATTCAGTTGTCAAATGCAATCTGACTAACATGATCAGACAAATATATTTTTTGGCATGCTTATATGCTTATGTCTTTAGGAATAATATTTTGTACATTACTGAAAACGCTCTATTGTGTACAAATCGTGAAAAATATTGGTCCCTTATTTAAGTTTTGTCTTATTTACAGATGTGAAACAGTATAACTAAGAAATATCAATGGTGAATGGATTGACGGATTGTTTGATTATTCATCAATTGATTTGAATTAATCAAAAGGAGAAATCAATGTAAATCACCCATGCTAACAATCAATGGTTAATTAGAATTTATGATGTAAATTTTCAGATTTCAGCACTGCAGACATAAAACTATTCATTGTTCATTCTCTTTTACAATATAGATTTGTTTATGAAATGGAGTTGCTACCTGATGGTTACTTGCTAATTATATTAACAGGTTGATTGCTCTTGCATCATAATGTCTGAGGCCATTGTTACACATCCTGACTATGTCAAGCTAGCAATCAGCAGTAATGTCTCTTCTGTTGCCTCAGAGAGAAGCTTTCCATCCCATATAACAGTCAGGGAGCTGAAGGGCAAATTGGAGATGATCACTGGGGCATCGATGGAATCAATGAAAATCGAACTTTTTAATGACCAGAACAAATCTATTGGGACTCTGGATAATGATGAGGCCACCCTTAAAAATGTGTTGGTTAATAATGTGAGACTTCATGTAACGGACTCAAATGCCTCTAATTTTGAAGATACAAGTAGTGTTGAAAAATATGAGATGTCTACTGAGGAGTATAATAATCGAGAAGATACAGTGCAAGCATTTAAGNTCCCGCCAGCAAGGGTAGGGTGAAATCCTACAAATGCAATCTGACTAACATGATCAGACAAATATAATTTTTCGCAAATTAATGCAAATCATATTTTATTTCCTCCTATGTCTTTAGGAATAATATTTTGTACATTACTGAACACGCTCTAATGTGTACAAGTTGTGAAAAATATTCGTCTCTTATTTAAGTTTTGCCTTATTTCCAGATGTTAAACAGTATAACTATGAAATATCAATGGTGAATGGATGGACTCATTGTCTGATTATTCATCAATTCACTTGAATTAATCAAAAGGAGAAGTCACTGTCAATCACCCATGCTAACAATCAATGGTCAATTAGAAGTTATAATGTACATTTTCAGATTTCAGCACTGCAGACTTAAAACTATTCATTGTTTCTTCTCTTTTACAATATAGATTTGTTTATGAAATGGAGTTGTTACCTGATTGTCACTTGCTAATTATATTAACAGGTCGATTGCTCTTGCATCATAATGTCTGAGGCCATTGTTACACATCCAGACTATGTCAAGCTAGCAATCAGCAGCAATGTTTCTTCTGTTGCCTCAGAGAGAAGCTTTCCATCCCATATAACAGTCAGGGAGCTGAAGGGCAAATTAGAGATGATCACTGGGGCATCAATGGAATCAATGAAAATCGAACTTTTTAATGACCAGAACAAATCTATTGGGACGCTGGATAATGATGAGGCCACCCTTAAAAGTGTGTTAGTTAATAATGTAAGACTTCATGTAACAGACTCAAATGCCTCTAATTTCGAAGATACAAGTAATGTTGAAAAATATGAGATGTCTACTGAGGAGTACAATAATCGAGAAGATACAGTGCAAGCATTTAAGAAGAGGAACAAGTTGGGACGGTTTAATCCAGAGGTTCAGGCAAAATTGGCTGCTCAAAGTGAAGAGAACAAGGAAAAAGCATCTCAGATGCATATTGGTGATAGATGTGAAGTTAACACTCCAAAACAACCTATCAGACGAGGAGAAATCATGTTTGTGGGTGAGACTGAATTTAAAGATGGTTACTGGGTGGGTGTAAAGTTCGATGAACCTGTTGGTAAGCATGATGGTGTGGTTGAAGGCAAAAGATACTTCACCTGCCCAAACAAATATGGTGCATTTGCTCAGCCAAGGCATGTGAAGGTTGGAGACTTTCCTCCAGAATTGGACTTCAGTGATGATGAGATATAATGTTGTTTGTTAGTAGTCAGATTGAGGTCGCAAAGGACATGAGGCATCACTCAAATATGCTTTAATTGGAAGATTGTTGTATTTTTTCGGCTGAGTACATTACAGGGAATGCACACATTGTACATACTATTTGTTAACATTTGTATAACAAAAAGTTGTCCTAACTGCCTGTTTCCTCTTTCAATGAAATTGCTTTCTCTTAAATTTCGTTCATGATATCTCCTATGAAAATTGACAACTGTCGCTCAATGCTCACAATCCAATATTAAGAGACTTGACGGGCACAATATCATGGATGTTGCAGTCTGTGCTGTGATATCCAAAATACAAACGTCAGATGATGCAGATGAAATTGATGAGGTTAGTTTGGCTTCCATATAGTGATACTCGCCTATATTGATGACAAAAAGGCTGGTTACTTCTGACTCTTGAGTATTGTGAGCTAATTCTAATTTCTCTATTTCAGTGCTGGAAGATTTTGTTACAATGTATATTTGAATGGTTGTCAGGCCCTGTGGACACTGGACAGCGATTAGATTGCTTCGAAGAGTTGTGCAAAATACAGGGATTTTTTAATCACGAAGTTGAACTTTGTCAACTATTTGGTAATGTTGCCATCAGTGACGGTCAATTTGATGAAGCAAACTGCTATCTCTCGAGAGGTAAATCCTGGTTTATTATGAGGTTATTCACTCTCCAGATATCGTTATGAACTCCACAATTTCTGTATTTGAATCTCACTCACTTTATCATTTTCAGTAATCGCTCATGACAGATCATCTCCGGAACTGTTTGAAACAGTGAGCAATATAAGGAACAATCTAATTGTGAGATGGAGTTTCAGAATGCTCAATGACTCCGCGAGAAATGGTGCATTCAAGTCAGCTATAGCTGCCGCAATCACCGAACACCAGGGCAGGTGTAGTGTATTGGATCTAGGTTCGGGAACAGGCCTCCTCAGTCTCTATGCTGCAGAGGCCGGTGCTGGTAAAGTATACGCCGTGGAACAGGATGAGCATATGTTTGAAATTTGCAAGAAAGTGACTTGCAAACTGCCTGTGATTGATACACAGCACTGCTCCTCTGCCGAGTTCGATGTCAATAGTAACAAAGTGGACCTTGTGGTCACAGAGACTCTGGACAGTATCGGTATTGGGGAAGGTATGCTGGTGTCCTGTGCCGATATAGCAGTCAGATCATCCCACCATGTCACATTCATCCCATCTCGTGTGGGAGTGCAGGGTTTCCTTGTACAGAGCGAGACTCTGGAACATTCCCATCATCCCAGGAACCTTGAACAGAATTACACGTGCGAGTTCTTGGACGAGTTTCAAGACTGTGTGAAGTTGAGTGAGACAATCACGTTGCTGGATGTTAAACTAGGTCAAAGCGCGGAGGAATCGGTGTCAGTAGCTGCGATTAGAGTAGAAAGGGACGGTGTGTGTTGTGGGGTGTCGTCGTATTTCACTGCACATCTGTATGGTGGTGTCAGCATAACCACAGCACCAAGTACAATTGACACCAATGACACCATGGTCAGCTGCTGGGAGCAGGGATTCCATCCTCTGCCAAGGCGGACTGTGAAATCAGGGAGTGTAGTGAAGATTGAGGTAGCTGTGACTCCGATCAGTATCAGTGTGTCCTGGCATGAGACACTGCTCGCAGACTGCGTGCCCTCTACAGCAAGCTCACTAATTCACGCCATTGTAGACCCAGGGGGATTGGTTGTGTCGGACCCGTTCCTACACCCTTCAGTGAAAACTGTATCATTCCAGGGTTACATCATTCACAGTGACCAACTGCGATCATGGTGTCAAGTTAACACCCTGTCCCTCCACCTAGATTCAGATGAAGCTGATTCAATCTGTCTCGAGATGAACAAATACCAGACTCTCATTCATGAGGGTGTGCCGTGGTGCACACTTGAGCACACCAAACTATCAGATTACCTCACATTCCTCACTGTCTCGAGACAGCACCGAGACACTATCAGTAGGAGTGTCTCGGAGACACCTGTCTCTTATTTGTCTCCAACTGCCCTCGTCTTCTGGGTTGAGATTGAACTACAGAGTGGAGAGAGGTTCAGCACGGTCCATGATGCGAAGTTTCGTCCTGCAGCTGTGCTGCTCTCGTCAGTGGATAAGTCGGGTGATGTACACCGTGTCACGTCGCTATTCAGAGGCTCTAGCTTCGCTGCGTTCATCTCATCTACCTGATACGGCATGCGTTGCAAAGTTATTTTTACACGATCTGATGACAACGTCTTCATCTACCAGAATCATGTCAAAAACTATTTTTAACATTGTTTTTTATCATTGTGTCAATGATAAATTCGACGCTAAAGCTTGCTTGAAGTTCTTCGACAGTGATAAGAATTTTTTGAAATCAACAAATGATAAACTTGATCCCACTCCTCATCTTTCAGATCTACATGTTAAACTGTTTCCTATCGATCATAGCCCATTGTTACGGCCTCCGAATCGTTTTTCTATCCATATCCATGTATTCTGTTTATTTTCAGTTCAGACCGCAGCGCACTTTTTAGACAAATAGAAACAAACTCATAAAAAGGGGTTATTCATCATTTTGTTCTATAACTTCAATTACATTTCCTTAAAATCACAATGCTTCAAAATAAAAATGAAAATAAAAACAATCCAATTTTAAATGATTCCGAAGTACTATATAAGAAGATACTATAAGAAATGCATGTAATATCTGACGACAGTTCTTAGAAGCACTTCCTGTGGACAATGCTGGGACCACTCTCGTCATACTCCTGCTTGGAGATCCACATCTGCTGGAAGGTGGACAGAGAAGCAAGGATGGATCCTCCAATCCAGACGGAGTACTTCCTCTCGGGAGGAGCAATGATCTTGATCTTCATGGTGGGTGGGGCCAGAGCGCTGATCTCTTTCTGCATTCTGTCAGCAATGCCAGGGAACATGGTGGTTCCACCGGAGAGGACAGTGTTAGCATACAGATCCTTCCTGATGTCAACATCACACTTCATGATGGAGTTGTAGGAAGTCTCGTGGATACCAGCAGATTCCATTCCTGAAATTAGGTCATTGTTACTCATACCGATACACAATTACAAATTAGATTGGAAAAGTGGTACCTAACACTGATCTATCAGAATTCACGTGACGTAAGATCTGTCGAATGAGCGTAACAAGCACTCACCAATGAACGAAGGCTGGAAGAGGGTCTCTGGGCACCTGAACCTCTCGTTTCCAATGGTGATGACCTGTCCGTCAGGGAGCTCGTAGCTCTTCTCGAGGGAGCTGGAGCTGGCAGCAGTCTGCATCTCCTGCTCGAAGTCGAGAGCGACGTAGCAGAGTTTCTCCTTGATGTCCCTGACGATTTCCCTCTCGGCAGTTGTGGTGAAGGAGTATCCACGCTCGGTGAGGATCTTCATGAGGTAGTCAGTGAGATCTCGTCCAGCCAAATCCAGACGGATGATGGCATGGGGCAGGGCATAACCTGGGAAAGTAGGAATTGATAGGAAATGTTAAGAAAGTACAGTACAGATTATCTATCTGTCAACTTGTATTGAACAATGGACATCAAGGATTTAGATTAAGATAGGTCAAAACATACCTTCATAGATGGGGACTGTGTGGGAAACACCGTCTCCAGAGTCAAGGACGATACCGGTGGTCCTACCAGAGGCGTACAGGGACAGGACAGCCTGGATGGCAACATACATGGCTGGGGTGTTGAATGTCTCGAACATGATCTGGGTCATCTTCTCTCTGTTTGCCTTGGGGTTGAGGGGAGCCTCAGTCAGGAGGACGGGGTGCTCCTCAGGGGCAACTCTCAGCTCGTTGTAGAAAGTGTGATGCCAGATCTTCTCCATGTCGTCCCAGTTGGTCACGATACCGTGCTCGATGGGGTATTTCAGAGTAAGGATACCTCTCTTGCTCTGGGCCTCGTCTCCAACATAGGAGTCTTTCTGTCCCATACCGACCATGACACCCTGATGTCTGGGACGTCCAACAATGGAAGGGAAGACAGCTCTGGGAGCGTCATCTCCAGCGAAGCCAGCTTTCACCATACCGGACCCATTGTCCACAACCAGAGCGGCTACATCATCATCCATGTTTGGTAAGGTTCGTTGAAGAGAGAAAGTGCGAGAGTGTTTGTAAAATAAACAAGTTTGATGCGCCCCATGTTACCTGCTCTTATAAAGGAATTGTCCCTGTGAGCCACGTGGCTCATCAGACTCGTCTCTGATTGGTGCACAGCGCGCACGTGACTCTCTCTGCGATCAATCCCCGGGAAAAGCTCGAATAGCACAAATTATTGCCATATATGGACACATATTGCAGCTTACAAGTAAATGATCTCTATGTTATATCGCGTGACGGGTCATGCGGTATGTCACGTGTGACCATGTGGTAAGGGGGCGCGTTATTATTGGCTGAAAGACGATCCATCTGTGCGCCATTATAAGTCTATTACCCGAGCATAATAAGATAATATTACTATGAGCGGTGTGTGTGTTTGTGTGT
>CAMPET010000032.1:328226-389415 GCA_946803715.1 Beroe ovata | reverse complement strand
TGTGTGTGTGTGTGTGTGTGTGTGGTGGCTGTATTGTGTGTGTACACTGTACTGAAATAGAACATGGTGAATGTGTAATGAGTGTGTGATTGTGAGCCTATTGTCCCCTTATCAGCCATTACATCATGCTCCTGAACGGAGAGAGGCTACTCCAATTTAGCAACAGTGGGCACTGGACAGTGTCACCATGGCACGTTGTAATTGAGTTATCACAGGCCGGTCATTGAGTTCCATGTCTATGACAGGAAACAGTGCACCAGAGTCCACAGGAGTTCAAACTTCAATCTCATTAGTTATCTGCTTCTAGGTCAGCAAGTCCCGGAAGCATCAGTTCCGGGTTCTTCTTTACGGTTGTATTCGAAAACCAATTAATAGAAAAGGAAAATTTGCAGAAATTAATTGAGTCAATATTGAATATACTAAGGTATATATTATCGGAGGCTTTTGGCCTACAATCACTGTATATCAAGCGAGCTGTTCTATAAGTTTATAACTCGTGCTTGTTTAGTGTTAGGATGAAACGTAAGAGAGATGGGCTGTTGGATGGTGTCAAGAAAACAAAACACAGTGACACTGAGCTAGCTGAACTATTGACACCGTACGGTATAGCATTCGACAATGATCGATACTCTGTGACCGGTGACACGAGTGACTTTTTTATCAGGTGATACCCTTGTTCTTATCTGCAGGTGACACTCACATCAGGTTCTATTCTTATCAGGGCATCAGGTGTTACTTACTCAATCTTTCAGAAAACTGAGTTTAAAAGCTGTGAATCCGGATGGCAAGGAGCAGTTGTTGGCAGCAATAAATGATCACATGGACGACATGGAATTGTGAGTTTCTTATCAATGTTTGGCTCCTTTTCTTATCATAATCACGATCTGTCCTCAAGAATCTTCTTTGATAATTACGATACAGCGTATAGTTAGCATTAGCTTAAACGTTCAACAATAAAGGGCCCAACAAACAGGCTAACTTCACTTAATAGGGATGATCAATCTATTTGGCATAGAACCCCTTAATTACTCAATCAAAGAAGCTTGTATTAACAGATTCTATTCTACCAAAACGCAAACAATATTAGAATAGGAGTACAATACCAGAGCAGCACATTGTAAATCACGTGACATATCACATGCATCTTCAGTACCGATGCCCGGGAATTAAGTCGCGGATAGGGAATGTTATGTGGGACTCCCGTGTGATTTAGAGCATCACACACCACACTCCATCCATCACGTCCTAGTGTCATCACTTTGACACCAGGGTAAAGTGTTATGATGGTGTCATGGTGTCTGATGAAGGTGTCACGGAGACCTGATGCACTGGTGTCCGGGAATGCTAGCTCATGCATGAACTCTGTGATCTGTAGGAAGTGAGGGAGGAGGTGAGAGGAGAGGGGTTGTAACCACGCCCTGTACCTCCTCACCGAGTCCACTGTGGTGAGGAGTGATGTCATACTATCCACCCATGTGTCAACATCCCGTGTTGTAAGCAGGACACTAGCTCGCGGACACATTGACACCAACACCATGTGGAATAGTGCGTGGGGGAAGTCGACCACTGCATCGTAATCTTGTAGTAGTTCATGGAACAGTGCGAGCAATTCTTCATGATCACCACGTGATCTGTCACGCGACTTTTGATCACGTGATATAAGATCGCGTGACTTGTTATCACGTGGCCGGTGGTTGATATAGCGAACCCAAGCGTCTGAGTGACCGTGATTGGTAAAGATATCCTCGAAGTGGTAACACTTATATCCGAGTATGCGTAGCGCTTCCTTGAGACTATATGTCCCCGTGCGAGGTAACCCGACACCTGATAGACGGAACTGTTAACATGAGGTGACAGCTGATAACAGCATCCGATAACAGCTACGTTATATGATATTGCTCAGTAATTGGCAAGAACTGAAACACAGGGATATACCAATGATTTTCATCCTGGGAAGAGTGTATGATGTCATTGACGTGCTCGTAGAGTAACAGATAGACAAGAACAACGGTTATAAATTGGCAGACAACGTCTATATAGATCTAAATTGAGGGGCACTGATAGAGGGGTATCATTGGTGCAGTTGTCATGGTGATCGGTGCGCTGACATTGTTTTCATGTTTTATTGACGCTGTCATATGGAGTAAATACAAAAGGTCAGAAACACGCACTAAGGCTGGGATAAAGGATTTAGATTAAGTTCTATCATATTCAGCTAGGTGTTTGTGAGTTGTAACCAGCTCTGACCAATTTCTAATTTCAGTATGAAAGTGTCCATGTTACCGCTTGCAAGAGACGACTGTAACATAAGCAGTGAGTCACTGTTCAAACTGTTACTTAAGGTTACTCCACTTACTGACTCACTGACTGAAATGATACTCGAGAAGCTGCCACTCGTTACCGGTAAGGGTATCATGATCACGCATATCCATGAAGTTGCCACTAGCATAGCTCGTAACTTTATGTTTCTTGATGCTAAAACAGAACTGTTTACATTTGCCACTCATGCTTTCAATGCCGCGCGCGAGCGCCGAATGACACAGAATTGAGCACAACTTGCTCTCTGCGCGCGGACATGGAATTTTCCAGAATTTCGCCGTTAGATCGAATTTGGCGCTTTCAGCTTTGGATCAGTGCATCACTTCAACCGGCTGCAACAAATTTTCTTGCAGAGTCACGGACTTGTAACATGGCAGCATTGATTGTTTCACAACTCAGATGGAATACGTCTCATTGTGCTGACGTGATTATCAGTAAACTGACTGAGGTTCTTCCAGCTTGCTCGACAGTGGTAATAACTCCAACATATTCAAGGGGACAATAATTGACATTTTTGGCAGCCGGTTAAACTTATATTGTATCCTGTCAGGTTCAGAAGGAAGTAATAGCAGGACTACCTGAAATGTTACCTGATAACAGGCACGAGGATGCAGCTGTTTTCCTGCTAGATCTTCTATCTGACACTGAGCTCTTGCCTTGTATTCTTGAAGCTTTCAGTGAACTGTCACTGTCAGAGCAAGTGTTGGGTGCGTGTGTTTTTTCTTCATACATGATATAGCACTAATTCTCACACTCCTGATTCCCTCGCCCAACTCTCCTTCTCCCCCCCCCTTGTTGTCCACCGGCATTATCCTCTGATGACATACGCACACTGGGCACACACACACACACACTGGTTTTACATCCATATTTCAGACAAGGTTCACCTATCAGTAGAGGAATTATTACCTGCCCTAACTGCTGACTCTATGCCAGCAGCCCTGCGTTTTCTACTCTCTACAGCAGCCCCAGTGAGGGCAATTACTACCATCAGGGATAATATACAGTTCGAATCTCTCTGCCAGGCTGGGTGAGTAGTGCTAACGGTTAAACCTCATCATCATCACATTCGCACAGTTCCCTCACTATCACACATTTTCATTTATTCTTGTAGCATGGTGTTGTCCATCAGTAAGGTATAACCGCGTTTCACATGTCGTTATAGGGTTATCCACCTATTTCAGGGATGGGCTGGAAGCAGAGGAATTATCCATGGAGTGTTTGGAGCAAATCCTCCGTTTCCACAACCAGATACAGAAATCGTGGCTATCCTTGCTACACTCATGTTCTGACACTCTGACCATGTTTGACATCCTTGTGTTCTTTGTCCTGTTTAGAGTCAACAGCAAACCGCGCCAAGTTCTCAACTCTATGAAACATCAGATTAGAGAGGGTCGCCTAACTCTGTCGTGCGTCCAGGTTACTCTTCCACTCACAACAACACGATTTTGGTCTTATAGTCCCAACATGACGCACACACACACACACACACACATACACACACACACACACAACATGACAAACATTTATGTCATGACAACTTGACACACATGATTACATGTTCATCATTACAGGAACTGTTCAAGAGCCACTCCAAAACAGCACTCCTATTTTCCACAGAACTGTTGAAGATATCCAACTCTCTCCTCGTGTCAATGCCTGATCACCCCCTTCCCCCTGTGTTCTATGTCTCTATCTTTGCAAAGTGAGGGAATCTCTGATTCATCTGTGTGTATCGTACCACCTCGCTTTCACTCTTTCACAGTCTCACACAGTTCATCTCAGCGGTGAAATGCAGTGTCGACAGGAAGTGGTAGGGTCCCTCATTTCCCACATCGGTAGTGGACAATCTAAAGAGTGCGATTCTGCCGTGAAAACACTGTCACTGATCAGGCAGGCCACTGGCAGCACACTCAACAAGTTCAGTCCCCTCCTCAATGGACTTCTAGATTACCTGAATACCCTCTCAATACAACAAGCGAGACAGGTAACTAGAAACTCTCCCTCACTAGTGACTCATGATGACATCGGCCATCACCAACAGTCAGCATTCTCTGACTCCCTGTCAACACTGACATTCCCCCGTAATAAGGTGTTGTTTCTTCTGGTGCGGATATCGGGTGACGACTCCTCCAGGAATGTGGACGATATCCACATCATAACCCGGAAATACCTCTCTCACCCGAGTGTGAAACTACGGAAAGTGGGCGTGATAGCGGCGTGCTCCCTCATGGAGGCCCTGTCAGTGCAGGGCGTGGACACAGCCATGGAATATCTGAACAAGGTGTGTGTGTGAGTGTGTGAGTGTGAGTGTGTGTCTGTGTCTGTGTGTGTGTGTGTTTGTGTGTGTGTGTGTGTGTGTGTGTGTGTGTTTGTGCGTGTGTGCATCTGTCCACAGTCACGCAGTCCACAGACAGACTGACAGGCAGATACACATGACACACACAAATGACAAACACACACTCACACACATGACACAGGTATCGACGCAACTGAAGGACAGTCCTGTTCTGACTGCTCTACTGTACGATGAACTGGCGAACTGTCTGATGGGTGGAGGAATACAGGACGACACAGTGGCTGCCATGTTCACACTGTTTGAGGAGCAGCTAGTGAACAATTACATTGCCGACACCCCCCTGAATGAGAATACACCCTCAGAACAGGTTCATATCATATGATAGCACTCTCGTTATGTAGATTGTAGTTTGTCCCTGATTCCACTCATTCTAACTTCTACTCTATCCAACTAGTGCGACATTCTGGGGATAGAAAGTGCTGATACGCTGGAGAACAGCCACTTTATCAGCATCAACATATGGGACAACCTTTCAACCTCGCCACCATCTACCACCCCACCACGTCTCATGACACTCTTCCCTCTCCTCCGTCTCGTTGGAGCAACCGTTGCTCGAGTGAGCAACTCTCTCGATGACATCGACTCACTCCTCGGATGTCCAATTCGTACTCTCCCCCTTCAACTTATCCCTTCACACGAGAAATCCACTCATATTCTTCTAGCGATGATAAATCTGGTCATCGAGCAGCTGAATACTTTCCATGTGGATAGTAGGGAGTCGATGAGGAGCAAGGTGGTGAGGAGAGTGGAGTTGTTGTACGAGTTGTTCGGTATGTTAGGTCAAGCCCCGGTCCTTGATAACCTTATCTTGACCGAGTTTGACCACACTGATGATTCAACACGGACTAAAAAGGGACAAAGTTCAAAGACGAATGTGAACGACTCCGCAGACCTATTCTCGATGGATGTCAGTAGTGAAGGTACACAGCTGAAGACACAGGGTGATAAGATAGGAGATAGTGGAGGGCTGAAGAGGCAGGTTTTAATCTCTGTTCAGATGAAGCGGTTTGCAGGATATATCCGGGAACTAGACACTGCCACTTCCACAATACTCACTTATACGCTGGAGGACTCCACTCAACAGAGTGCGATAATCGCTCTCCCCCAGACGTGTATGTTGCTGGAGGATCTTCTTGCCAAATGCAAGTTCAAATTGAAGCCCGCGGGCGGGTTTGGTAAACCCGATAGTAGAGCTCTCGGCTTCTCAAAGTTGTCGACAGTCCCTGACACTACCTTCTTGAAGCATCTAATCAGCCTTGTTCCTGCTCTATGTCAGATGATGGACTTATCGAATACAGGTACTGGTGGTGATGAGGAGACGTCTACACAGGATGAGGTCCTGTCAATGAACGAGGAACCATTCAAAGTGAAGTTGTACGAGATTGTGTTCAATATACTAGAGTTATTGTTCAGCTCACCTGGGTTTATCAATAACAGTGAATGCTCGGCAGAAGTTTTCACCATGTTGGCATGCCGATTACAGACTGCCAAGTCACAGGGACCCCTCTCTGCACGGAGGAAACATGCTCTGCACTACCTCCTCACGTTCAGAACATGCTGCACTACGTTTAGCTCCGTAAGCAGTTTGGTGAGGTGCTGTCACGTGATCAGTGAAGTGAGTGAGCCGCGCGTCGCACTCCTCTGTAAAGAGTGTCTGGAGAGTAGTTGGGAGTTGACTGCGGAGGAAAAGGCGGGTAAAGTACGATACAATGAGGGAATCGGATTCTTCGTTACCACCCTCTTCCACCACTCTTCCGAGAGTGTGTCACTGCTGTTGGATTTGTTTATGAAGGAGCTGGATGCTGTAGTAACAGGCAACTCCGATTCGGAACGTACCTTCCCTACACTAAACCGTGCAACTTTACCCACTGTATACAAGGCTGTTCTGGTTCAGTTGGTCCTCTATCAGAAGCAGATAGCAGGACAAGAAGACAGTTTCGATATTCTGTCGACAGCTGTCGCACACTTTGCAACTCTCATCAGTTACATCAAGACTGTCAACTCCCGACCTTTACTCCGATCAGCTCTGATATACGGCCAGAAATTCCTCGAGGTTTTCCTCTCCTTAGGACTGCCGCTCCTCCAAAAGATGATGGCCACCAACTTTGCTGATGTTCAGGCGTTGTTAAAGAAGATCCAATCATCTACCAGATATCTGCATCACGTGACTTGTCATTCCAAGAGTTCTAAAGACATCGCACTCACCGCCCGTGTTCCCTTGCTGAAGAAGTTTCTGGAAGCGTTTGTTCTCAAGGTCAAAGTGATATTCGCTGCTCACGGCTGTACTGATGCCATCTGGGTCGGGAATTTGAAGCAGCGGAATTTAAAGGGAGAGGAGATCGTATCACAGGTTGGTCTTAGCAGGATATTGTGATTCATGTTTACAGGAATGTTGTCAACAGGACCGTTGTTGTAAACAGGACTGTCATTATTCAATAGCAGTATTTAATTTGTTAACAGAGGAATATTGTTGACAGTATCGTAGTTAACAGGACTGTTGCTAGCAGGTATTGGATGAAAGTGAGGAGGAAGACGAAGATGATCTGAGTGAACTGAGTGTCGATTCTGGGGAGGAGGGGGAGAGGGAGGGGGACTATGCAAACGACAGTGAGTATTACTTAACCATTGATTGAGGGGTATGATTTGTTATACACACGCGAGGTATACACACTGCAAGGTGCCCGACTTTTGATTGTGTTAACGTTAGTAGATGACTGATTGATTTCAGATACTGACACTTCTGACAGTATTTCTATCGGATATTGAACAGTGAATACGCATATCCTAGCTGTCAAGAAGCAATCCACCGGATTAGGTATGATTGGGATTATGGACAAGATTTTTGTTTCCCATTTCGTAACAATGAAAAACAATGACGTATCTAGTATGAAATTTCAATTTCAAAAAGAAAATTTATTTCAAATATTCAGAATTTTTAAACTTTCCCATCTGACTTGTTAGTTGTGAATAACTTTTTTATTCAGCTAGTTATTAACTTCTATTTATAAGAACCATGCAGTTGAATGACACTTCCAATATTTTCGATCATCGCAGGGTATCAATGTGTTAGTCTGTGACACTTTGACTGAACTCTTCTTGTCACTTCCTGATGCGCCTGGTGATCCTACTGAAGGGGTTCACACACGTTTGACGTGATCCTTTCCACACACAACCTGTGATTATACACGTGTTATTCAGGGTAAAACCAGTTAACATTGGCTGGATGGGTGTTACAGCAAGGAAAATAGAGTCCACATTCCACAATATAGTCCGATATAGTGGACACTCTTACCATGTTTATTGCCGGCCTCATACTTGCACAGCAACTGGTCCATCTGTGCATACCCACAGTCGGGCTCTCCCCGTTTCTTGGTTAGTCTATCCCAACATGAGGACCACGTACACTGACAATCGTACAGTTTCCTCCGCAGAGCATTCTTCTCGTACTGGGACGTACTGTACTGCCAGCTCTTGCAGAACCGCTTCAACTTCATACTTTCCCAGTCCTGAATTACATTGTAGTGTTACTGGTCACATAGTTCATGGGCTACATTTTCAATTGTAAAATAGAGTCAAAAGAGAATTAACTATAATTAGCTATCTCTCTTCGTTGCTGGTAACACTATACCAGTATATTGTTACTGGTTACACTGGTAACACTGGTTACACTGGTAACACTATACCAGCTGTATACCATGTGTTGTCTTTCACCAAATGGTACATTTACAAGACAAGGTTGTACTGGAGTAGAGCGGATGTCGACGACACCACTTCGACACCAAATTTACACATTTAGAAATAACCTAAATCAATAATCACTATAATCGGAGTGGGAATCTTACATCAAAGTAGAACAATCCCTCATCCCCGATGTCCGAGAAGCCACACCCATCCATATCAGGGTTGAAATCTACATTTATCCCGAGAGCGTAGTGGTACGGATTGTCATCCTGAGCAGGGGACGATCAGTGGAGATAACAGAATAAATGATACCCCCCCATGATAACTCAGTTACAAAACACCCAGCTGATACCTCTGTTATCTGTTTGAGATACAGCTGAATGTATCCCTAGCGGATAGCGGATATCGTAGCACAATTTGTACAATTGTAGTACAATTTGTACAATACCTCAGCAATCTTTCTATTGGTCCTGAATATCTCCAGTATCTTGATCTCCATGATGTTGTCCCAGTGCTTGGCATCTGTGAAGGGGTTCTTGCCCAACCCATTCGCCTCGATATAACCATCTGGCAGCAGCACCGCTCGAACAACTGTACAAATAGGATGTACTGTCAGTCATGACACAAAATGATGACATGCGGTATGACGCGATCAAACTCAAAACATCATTACAGAACTCGGACAAAACCTACCATTATACGATTCACAGTAGGCAACTTGGGGCGGCACACCACTAGTGTACACCACAGTGTACACACAATTACACAAGAGCACAACAACGAGAAACATATCCAGGCTGCGTGTAATAACAGAGCTGCTGACAGTGATGATCGCTGCCATACCTGACAGACTAGTAATCTCATTACGAGGTGTGTTGAGCAGGAAGTACAATGATTTCCTACATTTATAAACTGAGTACTGAGTCATGACATATGATAGACAAGTCTATGTCATTAGACTTGGTTTTCTCTTTTGACTGGCTTTATCTGATTAATCATTACCACGCACTAATAAGTGTCCTCCCTGAACACTGCGTCAGATTACCAATACCAGGATGTTGATGCTGACTTCCGTGTCACTGTCAGGACGTCAGGTTATCCACTTATCCGGCATCATCTTGACGTAAGCATGATCATTGGTGTTGGGTGACATGGAGATGTGGGGATATGCTAAGCGTACGGTGGCACGCTGCCTTGCCTGGCTTAATACGGTGATGTCCTTGCTGTACGGGTACCTTCGCTCCGTACCTTCGATCTGTACCTTCTGGTAATAATGTTGCGATTTACATGCCTCTTGTTGTAATAATCATGATCATGTAAATCGCATGAGAAGTGAAGAGTGAAACTGGAGCAGAACTACACCCTGTTTACCCATTTTGCCAATTGCGGATTGCCCTATTTGTACTAATTGAGGAGTTCGATGAGCTGCTTCCGGGCAATACCCCAAGGGGCAGGTTTGAATGACATCCTATTCTTGGACACAGGCCTGATCCACGTAACTTGGATCAGGAGGGTCACTCAAATCCAACTTGACCCCAGGGAAGCGCAACGTGGCTCACCTAAGGGTCACATAAGGTGAACTCTGTCACAGTGATCCACGTGTATATGACCTATGATCCCGTGTGACCCTCCTGATCCACCATACACGTGACTTCCTCGCGCGCAGGGTTGTTCGCACTGTGCACTTTGCCGTTGCGTGATCACTGACCTGTGATCACCGCCAATTAGTAGGAATAGGATGCCACACATGGGGTATTGCCCGGAATCAGCTCATTTGCATCGCGCCATCGCATTCTGCAGTCATTGAGCCTCTAGAGTCACTGAGCCTCTTTAGAATTAGAGGCGCACATGAAACAGTGGTCAGAATCTGAGCCCAATCTGACTTACTTACTGTTAAATTCCAAAACTAAAAGTAAAAGAGTACAAATAAAAATCGAAAATTGAGAAAAATTTTTGGTGTTTACCAATTCCATACATTGACAATATACGCCATACATAAACATATTTTTCATGCATTAACATGTTTACTCCACCACCATTGCATGTGATTGAGAAAATAGAAAAATCGCGATTTCTGAATCCGAAGTACAAATACAATTACAATCTCAAAGTAGAAATAAATAAACAGAAAGTGAAACACTTGATAGTTCTATTCTTATAGTAATAGCTATAACTATAAGCGCAACAATTTCCAAATTTCATCTCTTTTTATAAAAATAAAACAATTTCAAATTTGGAAATGGAATAATTGATGAGTCTGTCTTTTATCGCAATCTGGAATTGGAGGTCTATATCGGGGAGTCTATTCGAGAGCGTGTGATATGATGTCTCCGTAGAAAGGGCCGAATACACCACGGTTGTAGGAGACGAGGTGTGTAAATTTGCTCGCCACACCCTGTAGATCTGAGCCGCACACACCGAAGCCACCTGGGACTGCCGCGCCCACTTCGCCACTGCTGTGGGATAATGTTGTTAACTGTTATTTTTACAAGTACAAGTTACAACTGCAATGAATCATGGTGAACCATTGATGAACAATGATTATGATTGACAGAAAAGTACCACACTACAGGACGAACCAGAGTGAGGTAAGGTACTGTTTGGCTCGTTGCCAGATAAGGCAATACACGGGATTGTCAGCATTCTGGAGGACTGATAACAAGTTCCTGACATTACTGCACTCCTGTTCTGTGAGCGGTCGCGTGGTAACCGTTTCCTTGACAACATCCACCAGTTTCTCCGTGATGTGTGGTAACAGGTCACGTGGGTGGTTTATAAACTCGTCCGATACCAGCTGGTAAACAGTCACTCGTACCTGCCACACAGAGAGAATTACAGACCGTGAACTTTGACATGCGGCTTGTGTCAAGTGAGGGTGTGACATCATGTATGAAGTGACAGTGTGACAAGATGACTACCTTGTTTGCAAAGTTATCTGTTTGGAGAACGGGTCCGACACCACTTTGTAACACGTTGATGCACGCAGCGCTGAACACCACAGCACTCAATTCCCGTGACACGGTCAGGAATCTTGACACATCCATTGACACCGTTTCAGGGACAGGATCAACCTGAAAACACGTGCTCGTTGAAACCACTTCACACACAGTGAATTGACAATGGCAGCGCTTTTAAACACGCTTCATACAATTGTGACCCTGTGTAGATTTTCGTGTAGATTTTCGTGAGAAGGATGATTGACGGTCGACCTAACATGTAGGTACCTGTTCTTCGATAAGACGAATGAACGCATTATTGAGAATCGCCGAGGGAGACACATTCTCATTCCTTGTTCTCATTGTTTCTATGGTTGTCTCAATCCACCGTTTAGTGTTGTCCAGTCCACGCGGATTGGTGGCAAGGAGCGTCCTGAACTTATCCTGTTCGTACTGGACACTGTTTGCCAGGAGCTGTGGACGTAGGTTCCGCAGTTGGTAGTTCACAAAGTCTAGCCGCATGAGATCCAGAGCTCCAAACACTTCCTTGAACAAGTCCACCGGATCACTGTGACTCAGAATAGACCTGGGAAAGTGGTGTAGGTTACCTCCATGTGTGGTGAAATGTGCTTAGTGTGCGCATTCAAACCGTAACATTGTGTTCTGTGTATGCACATTGCACATGTCCGAAAACATGTATATTTGGCATTTACACATGTCCAAACTGTTACCTGATGACCGAATCGCGAGCAGGGGCACACAACATCAGCATTATCTCCACCACGAATTTTACAACACTTCCGACATCAAATGTTGCCTGTTCGATCTGCTGCCTGTAGAGGTCAATATCCATGACGTCATTGATCTGCTTCCTGATTGGCATAGCGCCAGGCGGGACCAGCTCAAGGAGAATACCTCTCATCTCGTTAAGCAGTTTCAAACTGTGTTCAAATTGAGGAGGAGTCTTGGCAAGATCTTCTCTAACTGTGTCCCAGAACGCTCTACGAAATCAAGGTTCTATGTTTATGATATACCCACCCAGATCAGCTGTAACACAGTACAGCAACTGCTGTTTGTAACAATAACAGAGTATCAGTATTACAGTACCATACAGAAATCAGTACTACACAGTAATAAAGTACAACCACCACAGAAACTGCGGTCCGTAACACAGAGTAAGTGTAACTCACCTGTGTACTATCTCCTTCACCTGTCCGTAGACGCTCTCTGGCGGAGGCATGTTCATTTGTAGGTCCTCGTTCATGTACAGCTCATGCGCTAACTCTAACCGTGCTTTCTGTTCCAACTCAGAGGAGGCTGCAGCCATCGCCTCACTGATAGGAGAAGAGAGAGTGTGTGTCAATCTCATGTCACATTCACTAGCTGTATCTGTCAGTACTCAGTAAGGAAACATGGAATAGTTGCCACAAATAGCGGAATGAGTTGCCACATACCTGGAATGTGGGCTCTTTGGGGGTTCTGGACGATTCTCGTCTGACATAGCCTAGCGAATAGTAGTCTCATTATCAGTCAGAGCGGGTTAGTAGCGGGTTGTAGCTGACAGTGAATAGAGTGAAAATAATCCCCGGAACAATGATTAAATCCAGCTCTAAGTTCAAAAACAGAGACATGGTATAAGTCAGTCACGGCTTAAAGATCATATTATCGTCTATATCAGAGTTGAGAGTAGGGTGAGTACCACCACAATCGCTATTCAAATGTGCGTTCTCGTTCCGATGCTTTTCGCCGAAGATAAGCTAAGAGTTGCTCAGAGTCCTTATGGTAATTGAGGGGTGTATCGCCATCTTCTGGGATTGACCATGATAAACTGTCCACAGGGTGTTCTGACACCTTGACACCCTCCATCTTGACACCACACAGGAATGCCTCTGTCTGAGAATAAAGTGTGCATTGTTTGTGCATGTATACGTCACATTGCATGTTTGTGTGTATGTATGAATGTATAACTACATTAATGGTACGCGTGTACCTACTTACCTTCGAACTGTAGAATTGGGCGAGGGTTGGGTCCCAGAACATGGCACAGTTCACGCCCATGCTCTTCATGCGGTGTGCCAAGACACGCCCAACTGTCAGTGCTGCATCCCTGGGGGTGTGATTGCTAAGATATTTCCTGTTGAGTCTTTATTCACAGGGGTTGGTGTAAGGGAAAGTTTTGGCAAAAGTTGGGAAGCATGATGTAGGGCATGGGCAGTGAGTAGAATGGCTGGTTCATAACATCGACCATGCTCATAACTGCTAATAAGTAATTACCTGTTGCTAGTGGATGCGAGTCTCGACTTGATCCAGGGCTCTCTACTTGACACCGACACCAACTCCCCGGACTCGAAGTGAATGAGACGCGCAGTCACGTGCTTATTACTCCTCTCCAACACTATCCTGGTCACGGGATTGTAATATTGAAAAGACGACATGAGTTTCGTGCCTAAATCACAAAAGTGTAGCAGTCTATAACCGAATGAATACTCTCACAGCATTACCTGTTGTAGTAGTTTGAGGGCACCCTATTTTGGTCCTCAGACCAGCCCAACTCCCGGTCCTTGTAGTTTAGTAGCTCACTGTTCCTCGGGTTACGGTTCAAAAACACGTCTTCCCCTTCTGCCTCTCCTTGCCTGTACATCTGATAAGATGGTGTGAGGTACACAATGTGGGTGATACGTGTGTTTGCACACTACAAACTATACATTGTACATGTTACATTGTCCATGGTACGCTGTACACTTCTGTACACTGCTGTGTGTACACTATACACTGAGTTTACCTGTACTGCTGAAGGCGGTGGGACATCACTGCCGCATGATAGAGGATTCCTCTCAGTGACTCTCCACAGTGCTCCCTTATCCAGTGTTCCAGGCCGGGGGACAGGATGTATACCGTCCTTGTCCACAGGCGGGTAGTTTGTGGATGTCTGAACAGTGGAGGAGCCTTTGTAGCGATGGTTGCTAGGGATACGGTTGCTGGATAAGTGTTGCTGCGTGCAGGCTATGGTTCTAGCAACACCTCTGGTACAAAGCATTACCTATTGAGGATACTAATGAGTCAGGAATTAGAGCGACAAATCGGCTCGATTGGAAATAAGGTAAAATCAAAAATGATGAGGCCTATGAGTGCAAGAGACTGTATGGTGTGCAAAATAACATAGTATCTACAAAATCCAGGTTGAATATCGAAACTTCAAAAGAAAAATTGTCTTCAAATTGAGTGGAAATGAATCAGAGATAAAGATGAAAATTAAAATCAATAACCATGCTCGTTTAATTACATGAACGAATAAGAAATAGTAATCATAAAACATTAAAATCTCATAATGACAATAAAACTGAACTGAAATACGTCAAAAACCCACGTCCCACACTATACAGTATGCTTATCAATAAATACTTTCTTGACATGGTAAGAGTGTCAGTTGTCACCATGACAACACAGTCAGAGTTCATCTGAAGAGGCGTGACTGTGATTGGGAACAGAGTCGAGATGTGCATATTGGATAGCATCATCGGTCAGTAAGTCTACTTCTCGGGGCTGGAGTAAACCGTCTCCATTGATGTCCAACTTAGCAAATACTCCACGCCACACTACCTCTGTAAAAGTAATAAATGACTAAATCCCACCGATGTGCACGTATTATGGGATTCACGTATTATGGGATTCACGATCTGGGGTATGGTATTTAGATTAGCTCGGTGCCTGCGAGATGGCCCTGTTTAACCATTGAAGAACAAGAATTAGCCCCCTCAGTTAAATAATATTTAACTACTAACCATTTTCCTCATCCATCTCAGTGATGAGTGTTTCCATGAAGTTGTCTGCCGATATGACATCGTGCTTTCTCATCTGTTCGGAGGCCCAGATGTTCGTCCTAATTTCTCCGGCCAGAGTTCGGCCGAGCTCCGACTCTGGGTCCTCCTCCTCCTCCCCCCTCCTCCCGATGTCAGAGTCACTCCTGAAGAATGGAAATCAGTCATCATCATCATCCGAACAGGATCTAAAACATTGCACCGGTCAGTAATATCACACGATGCACCAGCGAGACACAAGCAGTACACAGTTGAGGTTGACTTACGTAAGAGTAACAGTTTCCCATGTTTTGTGTTCAGAGGGCAAACATTGAAGTGGTGACCTATAAATTTCCCACCATGCGTTGATAGCTATATTCCTGAATAGGCATTTCGTTACTTGTTAGTCTGTTCCTAACAGTAACACTACAGCGCTTAATACTAACAATATCTCAAAAACAATAAATTGAACCCAGCGCATAACACAAGTAAGTGCACTATTGAATGGTCCCATCACAACAGTCTCATTAAACAGTCTCATTAAATAGTCCCATCACAATGTATAGAGTACGAACGACAGACCCTGTACATGGTACACCCACCTGCCCCAAGATCTGACGACATGAGACCAGAATACTGGAATATAGATGCAGTCTCCTGCCTCTATGGTAGCGTTGTAAAACGTTATCTCTGAGAACCCGGGATACTTATCCAAATCCACCTCGTCGACGTCTACTCTAGAGTAGCCGCCCTCCAGATGTCCTAGTTCAAGTTCGGACCGACTCCCCAGAATAAGCTCCTTCTTGCCTGAGAAGTGAGCCCTGCTAAAGAGGGAGTGGAGATTCTGGTCATGGAGAGGGGGAGAGTGACTGTTTAGTTATTGTTGTCATTTTGTTGTTTTCAGTTTTAATGTTGCGTTATTGTTGTCGTATTGTTGCATCGACATCGGCATTCGTTGTCTGACATTTTACCTCTTATAAGACAGTTCAAGTTCTCATAGTCGTCCATATGCCAAACACTTTTCGTTCCCCCACTACTGAACCACATGACCAGATCATCCATCAAAGTATCCGTGACAAAGTCACAATTCAGTGGCTCGAAAACGGGCATGTCCCGTCTTAGGAATCTGTCAATGATGAGTGAAGACATATGATGATGATTATAAACAGGCGGTGACATTGAGACCACCCTTGGTTACTGCCGCCGACCTACAGTCTCCCGACCTACAGTCCTATACCCATGTCTTTACCTCGGTAGACCAGTTACACAGTACAAATCTTCGTCTTTGTAACGAGACACGTAGTCTGCAAACGAGACGGTTTCCATCCCACCGTCTCTCTTTTCCTTCTTACCCAACTCGTATGCAATCATCCACTCCTTGCTGCAATGATGAAACTGTCACAGTGTCTCATACTGACATACGACACAATAAGAAAGTGACACATTTGACAATATGAGTGACACCTTGGGATTCGAAACAGTGAAGACACAGTGAAGACTCAGTGATGACACTGTGACATTATACCTCTCGGGCTGGTCAAGGAAGTACTGATCAGACCAGTTCAGATAAGCAGGATAGTCTCTAATTGCCCCTCTGAATATAACAGGCTGCCCTGGAATCACATGATCTCTCCAGAATTGATGCGGTTCGAGAAAACCACTTACTTCTTTGACTGGTAGTGCTGGTGACTGGTAGCCGAGTGGTAACTTATCACAGAGAGCACCAACCAGACAAACTAACAGATGGATCAGGGAAGACATCTCTAAGAGAGCTGACAAATGGTTAAGAAACTGTAGAGAAAGTTGACAAAATAATATGACACTGGTAGCGCATAGTAGTATAGAAGTTGCACAAGTTTCTAGAACTGCGGTCTTGCATTTGTACGTAAATCGAACGCGCGCCGCACTAACTGCAATGCGTCATTTTAGTTTGTCACAAATTTGTTCTCGCGGCGTACTCGACATACATCTGCATTTGTGTCTGCCTCACGCGACATCGGTGATGTCATGATAAAGTCACTCTGCATTGGAAGTTGCAGGATAAACGCCATACTGGAGTCTAGATTTCTAGCCTATACATCTCTCTATACAATATGGAGTTTCACAGGATTTGTAC
Source organism: Beroe ovata (assembly GCA_946803715.1). NCBI lineage: Eukaryota > Metazoa > Ctenophora > Nuda > Beroida > Beroidae > Beroe > Beroe ovata. The sequence continues at coordinate 372,207 of CAMPET010000032.1, read as the reverse complement.
AGTAGTATACGAGAAACATGGTACAATATATACATACATACATACATACATACATACATACATACATACATACATACATACATACATACATACATACATACATACATACATACATAGTACATACATACACTCATACATACATTAACGCATAAAATGCCAACAAGCACCAGTTAAACAGAGCGATTCAAAGTAACGCCGTAAATCGCCATATTAGGCTTTATAACCTGCAATATCAAGGCAGTAGGTATGCTACACTGCAAAACCAATTGGCTCATATTTGTCAGCCTAAATAAAAATCTGGGGAATTATATTGCAAGGGATTGTGCAAGGGACAACACACAACTATAATTTCTCTATAGCAAACTACATACTATTGCATGAAAAATGTGATGCGTGTGTCAAGAGCTATAGCATATTGGGAAGTTTACATAGTACTCACTACACCATCACAAGTACAGATGCCTCAAGACACACTCTATTCTCACTATACATTGTAGACTATACAAGTACAATATCATCATAACTTGGTTATCTCAAACACAACATTAATAAAACTGTATCATGTTTCACACGTCAATCCAGAGAGACGTTTCATTGGAATTAACAACAATAGAATTTAAAAAAGTCAATGTTAAAATCTTTCTCCATGCTTAATTCATCATTAAAGTATTAAAATCTGATTGATTGAAAAAGCTAAATGAACCTTATCTTTGAATCAGAGAGACGTTTTCTGTATTTTCCTTCCAGAACAGTGTTCCTTTGGATGTTTCACAGGAACACCTGTAATACAGTAACTATAGTGTAACAACAGTCACAATGTAACAGCATACAGAGTGTAACATAGTCGGTAGTGTAACACAGAGCAGAGTGTAACTCATACACTGACAGCACAAACAGCAAGATGTTACAATGTTACCATTATTCACCTGAATCCCCAAACTGAGTGGTAATACGACTCAATGTCACATCATCAAAGTCATCAAATGATTCATCAAATGACTCATCGCCCTTGTTTGCGGGAACGCCTCGCTTCTGTCCTCCACCGACCCCTATAATCCCCCTATCATTATGACTGCTATTCTGTGACGCTAGGAACAGGTCCACTTGCCGAAGTGTATCCTCGTCCTCGTCACTGAACATGTCCTCATCGGCTACCGATACACTGTCAGCGGCTATCGATACAGTTACACTGTCCTCCGCCACTGATGCAGTCTTAGCAGTCGTAGCGCAACTTTTGCTAGTCCCAGCGCCATTTTTGCTAGTGCAAGCGCCACTTTTGCTTGTCTCGGCGCCACTTTTGCTAGTCTCGGCGCCACTTTTGCAAGTTCCTGCGCCGCTTGCACCACCTATATAAGTCCTGGCGCCCCGGTTGCGCGACGAAGAACCACTCTTGCTAGGCGAAGAGCCTCTGTTCCTAGGCGGAGCACTACCATGGTGTGGTTCAGAGAAGTGAGCTGCGGATGACGCTCCTTTACGCTGATCATTGCTTGTCTTTTCCCCTCTATCTGATGTCCTGTCGAACTCCGCGCTGAGCTTCCTCGGCAAAACAGTGGAGTCACGTGTACAGGGCTTCAACGGGGTCTTGGAATGTGTTTTCTGGGGGGGGAGCTGTGTGTGTGTGTGTGTGTGTGTGACGTATGTGTGCACTGTGTGTGCATGTGTGTGTGACGTGAGTGGGTGACATTTGTGTGTGACGTGTGCATGTGTGTGCAATGTGCATTGTGCATGTGTGTGTAGCGGGTATTTGGCAGTGAAACAGATGCTACATCTTGTGAAATCCATATCGGAAAATAATCACAATAACTCTCACCAGTGAAATAGAGTTCCCTGTCACGGGAGTAGTCGGCGAGGTGTCATCTGTAGGAGGTCTCTTGTTGGGTAGCAAGGGAGTCAGTCGGATATTCGACAACACCTCATCATCACCCCAATCATCAAAGTCGGAGTCCTCGGTGTCCACATTAGTGGACCCACTGTCTATAACAGCTGTAGTAGACACTGTGTCTGCAGCAGTGGACACATTGTCTACAAATGGGGAAGTAGGGGATACCAGGTCTGCTGCAGTGAACCTCTGAAACATGATAACTTTAATAACATGATAACTTTTATAACACGATAATATTGGTCGGATCATCGATCAGACCAAGGGTAGGAAGATATTTTACTGATCAATCACGTCTCAAATGTACACACTTCGCAATTAGCAATGCCATAACTTTGTGGTGTTGGGGGTGTTATTTAATATACCTACCTTGAAAAGATTTGGTTTTGGCGGTCTCTTTATTCTTCTCTTGTTTCTCTGACTCGAACCCCACTCCTCAATAAAATAGACTCCCGCTGCTGGCGAACTCTGCAAGCAGTTGTGAATGTTTGCGCAGTGAAGGGTGAATTCATCTGTATTGTGTATGACATAATATGTACATTGTACAATGTACACACTGTGTACTTTGCTGTGTATCATGTGTACTATGCCGTTTATCATAGTAAATATCAATCTATGTTAATTTGCATTTCTGTCTAAGCGCGTGCTTGTGTGTGTGTCTCTGTGGGTTTGTCTGTGCTCCACTCACGGCTGCTTTGTCGGTTTCCGGTCTCGGGAGAACGATGGATCGCGGGGAGATCTTGCTTGTCTGGGGGGATTCCATATCCCATGATATGGCAGGAGCTTGGGTAGCACTGTACGGCGAATCTGTGTGTAAGTGGAGCATACTCAGCGAAAACAAAGTAATAACTGGGGGGCCAGGGGGACGACTGCTCCTCATTATCTCAAGATAAAGAGGATTATGTTCGAATAGAAAGTAACAATAGCTTTATAATTACCTTACCTTCCATGGCAGTCTTTGTTAAGTTCAAAACATGGACTGGGAATTATAATTATAGTGATCAGTAAAAAAAGACAATGCCTTTTATTCTCCCATTATTGTTTGAACAGCAGCAAGTCCTCAAATAAAGTTATTTTGATTGATAAGTTCCCACACCAAGATAAACGGCAAAACTTCCTCGGAAACATCAAGTGACAGTGAGATCAATGAAACAAAGGTGTAGTATTATAGTGATTATTACAAAGGCGCATTATCATTCACACACACAAAGCCTCATGTTATAAGCCCGGATTGAGTTGTTACAGTTCTATGAGTGAAAGATCAGCTCCAATTGCGAGACATTTATAAAAGTGAGATTATTTCAATATAAAAGGTATACACATAACAGAAAAGAGGGTGCTTAAACATGGAAACTGGACAGTTTACTTGTTGCTATTTTGATGTCTCTGCACAAACAGGGGGAAACCATGTTTTCGCACACTCACACGCTGCTGAGATTTCCACGATAAAAGAGCAAGTAATTTGATAACTTTTTTCTTCTTTGATCAACCATACTACTGGACGAGAGCACTAGGAGTTTAAAGCTTTAATATACAACTGAGAATAGGGTTGGATACTGCGATTGGGAGAAAATGCCGAAAAAACTAAAATTTGTAGGAAAGTTGTGTTTTCATCATACCCGTGAGTCGTGATCTTCAATCAGTTCGAAAGGGAAATCCGAAATATGGAAGATACCAAAATTTGAAAACGCAAACCTTGTAGAATACAGCTAGCCTGATTAGAAGAGTGTGAACTTTGTAAAATCACCCAAGACTCTCACAGATTATTATGTACACTTCGATTTAAGCACAGCTTGTTCAAAAAGGTGACAAAGTGATAGGATAACTTGATCCCACGGTAGAACACCATCGGAACACCAGACCGAAACCTTAACAAATTATCATATTAATACACATAAATAATATTATCATATAGCACGATAAATCAGTTGTATTGGGGATTAGAAACTGGGTAAAGATTACTTGGATTTCCTCCACGAACACTCAAATCTATACACGTAGCTTTATGCTAAAAGAAATCACCCTGTCATTCCTATGGTAAGTTTTTCTCCTGTGACGGCAGCACCTCAGAACACAGACAGCACGCGTGTCCGAATGTCACATTACAACACAACCCTTCTTGCTAGAGGAGGTCTTGTACCTCTCCAAGAACTCTAGCTGCCTAGCGTTGATTGCACCTTTGCGGTGTCGTCTTATAAACTCCACGGCGTCTTCAAACCTCATTCCTCCATCAATGAGGGCTATAGCAACTAGAACAGGAGCTCTACCTAGACCAGCCACACAATGTACAGCCACTGCAGATTGCGGCTTGTCAGTGAACATGTTCTTCACCAATACCAGCCAGTCCTTGATGATTGGGGCAGGAGGTTCAGCACCATCCTCAAACATCAACTCCTTCACTATAATGCCTTCTCTTTCGAAGACAGTGTCCTCATATGTTGCCTCACAGATGCGAACAACCATGGATGTGTTGTGTTTCTTCAGCTGTTGCACATACTGCTGCACGTTGGACTTTGTTGGCCTGTCAATGATGACGAAGCGCATGTTCCTGTGCACAATCTCGCTAGGTCCTACTTTCATCATAATGAATCATGTGGTGCTTCTCCTTTTTCTCAAGGTAGCTTTAGGTGTTGGCTGACACACCAAACAAAGGAAATTCTTGTTAAGACTGTGGACTGTTGGAGCATATAACAGTGAATTACCATATATAGCTTAACACACTCCTAAAAAGATCGAAATTGGGTTAAAATAATGATGGAAATATAGAGAAACAATTGCCACATTTTTTCAAAATTAACATTAAATGAATGCATCATAGTAATGTAATATAGTAAAACTCGTTTTAGAGTATCTCAAATAAAGGAAATGAATCAAATAAAAAAGAAAATCTAACAAATTCAAGTAGATTGTCTGTGAACCCACGGTGGGGCTGGCATTGTGCTGAAATAAGTTATTGACAATAAGAATCATGAAAAGCCACAAGCACATAGAGATGCCTATTCAGGCATGTGTTCTTGGTGCACAGTAGCCTGCTCGCTACTGATAAATAAAAGTCACATAAACACTTAGCACTCAAATCGAAAACCACGACACTCAGGACTCCTTATGATGAGGTACGTGCTTTGCACAGGTACATGGAGTAAGTATGTCCTCCCAGCGCGGGAAGAGCGTTGTGGGGTGGGTGGTGATGCGAAGGATGGGGCTGTCGCTCTCAGATTTGATTACAATGAGGTAGCTGATGATGAGAGGGAGGGAGGTGACTGCCCCTTTACTCGGCTGCAAACAGCCCCGTTCTTGATGTAGTGGTACATCCCCGGGGCGCAACTGATCTTCTACTTGATGTGCGCCACGCAAACTAAAAGCACAAATTCAAAACTCTTATCATTAAAATCAGCACACTAAAAAGTACTCAACTAAAAAGTATTCAACTTAAAAGGACTCAACTAAAAAGTATTCATAGTTCGTCCTTCCATTGCACTAAGAACTTGGGCAGCACTTGTAGAATGGAGTCTATCTCACGATAGTTGAGAATCTCATTCTGATCATGATCTAGCAGATTGAACAGATCATTTAAATTATCCTCTGTCACTGAAAATATCAACCTCTTTCATCATAAATCAGGGAAGTGTCATCAATTTTGTTCATACATTTTGAAACAAAATTCCAGGATATGATGAATCAACCCTGTATAGAAGATAGAACGTACCATGGTCAATTTCGTACTCATCCAATATCTCTGATACAGTATCCACGAAATGCGTCACACCTATAGTTGTACCTGTTATCAAAACTGGATGACTGTATACTGCTTGATGAACACTTTCCCACAATGGTGCATCAGTAAAATCATCACCTTCGTCCCTGTGATCAGATGTGAACTGAGTAGTAAGAACATATAAATAGCAAATGACAGTTTGCAAAACACATTTTTTAAAACCAATGTTTTATTCAGCATGCAAATCAATCAATTTGCCAAACCTGAATTCAATATCACGAAGGGTTTTAGATGTGACACTCTCACAAACTAGAGGAGTTCTGTAGGTCCTCCACCAGATATTGACAGCGAGATTGCTGCAAAACAGATTACATGGATAAGTTTCATTGCAATTCATAGATAAACTGAAATGATTCAACAAGTAGTTTCAGGTTTTGCACTAAGAACAGTTAAGTGGAATGTCAGTGATGGTGATGATGAGCTCTACTTAGAATAAATAATACTATTTTTCTCAGACCAAAATTCGAGCAGACCAAAATTTGAGCAGCCTGTCATCATGATATATATGGTTGAATTAACTTGCCTTCCTGTAGAGGAAACTGTGTGGTACCATAACCAAGGTATATATAGACAGTCGCCAGATTCCATTGTGACATTATAAAATGTTGTATCTCTAAAACCTGGGTACAAGCTCTCATCCACATCTTCAACATTGACAGAGCTGTAACTTCCATCTAAAACATCAATATGAACTTTTTCATTACCTTCAACCCTACTTGCCATAATGAACTCCTTTTGACCACGCAAAAGGCAGTTAAGGTTTTCATATGAATCATTATGCCACACACTCTTAGTGTTTCCACTGCTAAACCACATAACATTGGCTTGGATCAATTCAATCACTTCTGGACAATTTAAGGGGTGGGGAATTGGATAGTCATTGGCTAAAAACTTTGGTACCTCATCAACCCAATAAATGTCTTCTGTTTTATATATGTCAATGAATTCTGAAAGTGTCAGTGTTCTACTGCCATCTTCTCTATTTTCTTTTTTTCCTAGCTCAACTTCAGCTAAGTAATAGCTTGATTCCTTGAAACTGTTCAAATATAAGTCTGTCCATTTTTCATAAGCAGGAAATTGTTTTGCGACACCCTTGAAGAGCACAGGCTTCCCAGGAATGACATAAGATGAAAAAAAGTCCTCTGGTTGCAAGAATTCTGATAGAGAATCAACTGACTCTTGTAATCCTGACTGCAACCCTAGACGGTCACATTGAACCAATGAAAACCAATTGAGAAAGGCAATGAACACATTTGCTAAGTTCATTTTCTTCTTGATCCCTTCCTACTACTTAGGTAATGAATAATTACAAAGATGCACAGCTTTATTGTAGAGAGCTTTTTAACCATAAGTGCAGAGTAGTGTGCTACTACACTTGACTTAAGCAGTTGGCTGTCAACAATAGGCCCTAGTTTTGCACACACCACTAATGCGCAACCTTGATAATACTCAACCTTGATAACACTCAACATCGCTAACGCTCAACCTTGTAGAGGGCCTAGCATCCAAAGGTTAAGCAGGTGGATAAATGCATATTAACAAAATCCAACAGTGTATCTTGCATATTGCATCCCTTAACCCTTTATTTATATTGAAACATTGCACCACACAACTCAATTCTAACCACTATTGGCACTTGTTCATTATTGATAAAAAGATCAATTAACAGAATAAATGAAAATTTGTCTATTAATGGATGAAATAATAGTTTACATTTTTTGATGTAATGAATAAACTACATAACCACTTTTATAACTTTTTACACTTATAATACTCTCTGGGCATAATATCCGCTAATAATGCACGCTCTCTATTTCTGATAATAGTGTTCGCAGTGCAAGATTATAGCAGCTAATACCTTCGTTGTTTGGACTGCTCTCTTTCCGGGACAGACTATATATTTTTTGTTTTGAATAGCTGGCCACAGATCTCATGTTGGGTACACGGATGAGGGCACTTGTGAGTCAGATGAAAGGACTCTTGCTGAACACCTACAAGAGATTCATCACTTGCATTCAGTAGGCTCGTTCAACAGTAACTATACATTCTCTGTTTTAGAAGCGAGTCCAAAGGACCTCGACATTGCTGAACAGATGTGGGTAAACAGGTTACTGACTATTCAACCCTTCGGTCTAAACAAGGAGAAACCTGGTGGTGTATTAGGATCATTCAGATCCATGGCCAATAGATCACTGGACCTAGGGGTCCAGTGACCTTCNGTTTCTCGCGCGCGAGAAACAGGTCAGGTAACATCTGACAAAATCTGATTATACAGCTGCATGTTCCCGCGCTGCGTGACCAGTGACCCAAATACTCCGCGCATATGCACTGCACACGTTGCGCGCCCCTGTTCTTCTCTGTACTCAATGAACTGAAAAGTCGTAGAAACTGAAAGGACCACGGAATGCGGAGACGCGCAGCGCGCGCGGAGTATTTGGGTCACGCAGCGCGGTAACATCCGCGCATCTCCTTTTATGTTTTACTTTTACGACTTTTCAGTTCACTGAGTAGAACAGGGGCGCGCAACGTGTGCACACATCTGCATCATTTTGCCGCCAATGTTTTATTTGTCGAGGAATGGTGGACGGACGCGGACCGGGACAACAAAAATGATGCATCGGCCTTCATAGAATTAGATGAAAAACATAAAGTTAAACAGTGGATCTGTTCAACCTTGAACCTATGTGCGGAGCATAGCTATAGGAATATGCCAGTACTACCAACTACTGCTAGTGCTATATACTTGACTGCTCATTGAATTTGACGGGACTCCAGCATTAAGAATAACTATAAGATAAAGAACTAAAGGCGCGTTTAGACCATGTCTGATACAGGCGGTCGGTACTCGGTATGTCATTGTCAGAATTGGCGGCTTTTCTCTCATCGCCATCTAGTTCTACAACCTCTGGAAGTGGAACTGAAATGCAATTTTAAATGGCGAAATGGAGATGAAAGCAAGCATCAGTGACCAGCATGAGCATGAGCACACGCCACCTAAATTATTTAACAAAGTTGCTTGATATTTTAACACAATCACATACACACACGCATTAGATCAGTTACTGTTTCATGTAAATAGTAATCGATAAAGGTATCATATCCGATGAATGTTCCGTTTAACATAGGAATTATTGCATGCAGGAAATTTCCGTAAAATTGCTTGCTTCATTTCAATCTCCGTGTCTTCGTTTTCTTGATACAATCTCATGAACTATGAAATTTTTGAGTGAACTTGTTGCCCTGAGTGAACTTGTTGTTTACAATATGAATAACGCGTCCCTTTATGGACGAGCATAATTAAATGGTCGATTACAGTTTCCGCATCGGTGTAGTTTACAATTGAACATGGAACCACGAGTTAGCACACGTTGCACTTGCAGTTGTAGGACCCTTATTGATATTCTACTCAGCGATTGAGTCGCGCAGCACGGGAAAAAAAACTGGGTTTTCAGTGACCTGGTCCATTTATCCCGCATTAGTACTTTAAGTTTATCATTATGAACACAACTCGTAGTCATACTATGCGTATGTCACTATGTCTGACATAGTGACACCCATAAAACACACACAGAAACTAATGAAACCGGGCGAGGAACATGATTCCCGACAAGAATTCATCGGCTGAGAACAGACCTAGTAGACTGGTTACTCTTCCTAGCTGTAACACAACATGTAACAAAACAAGTAACACAATATGTAACAAGGGGAAGAAGCAAAATGAGGAGGATGAAGTGTTTGTGAGTTTTCTCGGTTATTGAATCTATTGTGAATCTGATTCTGACACAGACATAGACATAGACACACACACACACACACACACACACACACACACACACACACACACGTATCTATCGCAGGACCCTTCTAAATGCGCCACTCCACCACCGAGTAAGCCACTGCCAGGACCCAGTGAACAGGAAACACTTAACAAAGCCAAGGAGGTGGTGATTCACAGAGCAAGACGCTACACCCTCCCTGGACAGGTTTGCGAACAGACAATGACATGGACACAATATGTCTGAATAGAGCATCGGGACATTGGGAAATGCAATATTATTGTAGCACGGTATAATAGCACGGTATAATAGCACGGTATAGGGGGTATAGGGGTATAATAGCACGGTGTATCCTACATCCCCATTCCTCTTCCCCAGATTAGAAGTGAATATATGATACTCAGAACTCATATTTTTGTGAAGGTTGCAAGAAAATAATCCCGTGCTAATTCACTGTATTCGCAGTCACCATAGTGACATTGTAAAGATATCATATAGTACAGCTCACTCTGAGTATAGTTCGTCTTCCTCGTTAGTCGCTAACATGTTTTGTAAAACTTACAGCAAGGGAAGTCAACTCCATAAGAAGGCTAGTATTTGACATTATCGATAGGCACGCCTCAATGGTACGTCAGTTGGAGTTGAACGCTCTTGCGAATTCGGTCGCTTAATGGTTGGGCGACGTAGCACTATGTAACAGTTTTCAAGTATAATAACACAATGGAACTATATGTAACACAATGTAATAAAGTGTTAAACAGTGTGTAACACATTGTCACATTATGTGTTACACATTGTCACATTGTATGTTACACAATGTAACATGGTATATGTTACCGCAGAGTTACACAGCTGTCAACGTGAAGGCGATCAACAGGCATACTGACAACATGGCACAATACATCAATAACAAGGAGGACATGAGACTAGCGAAAACCCTGACTTCTATCGATAAAGAGAAGAACTTCTTCAAAAACGCCATCACTCGAGATGAAAAGGTGAGTGGGGGAGATGTAAGGAGTAGCTGGTACCTCCCTTTTTGAGCAACAAATACCCAGATCTAGGGGTGACAGAACACGTTACTAGGGATGATATGACATGATGACACGTTACTATACATAATGACACGTTACTTGGGTTGATAAGGGGAGGTGATAGGGTGATGCTGGGAAGTTTGTCAGTGATAAATTTTCGTTCCCAGATTTTGCTGCATCGCTCCAAGGCATTAGCAACAGTGTTGCTATCCCGACCCACACTTCCAGCCGTCACAGCAACTCGAGCAACCAAAGCAGGTCATACAGCAACCCAGTCATCACTCACTGAGGAGCGCAGAGTGGTGTCTGGGCCAGCAGTCCGCCCCAAACGAACAATGCTGTACGGGGAAGTGCTCAATAGACATCACAGCATGACCAAACACAGGTAATGATGAAAGGTGAGGATGACACATCAAGACAACCTGCAACCACAGTTGCCATGACAACAAAACACTGGTCTGTTCACTCAGGAGTAGGACAGCAACAGCACTTCAGAGATGTTTCAGTTCACTGTCAAAGGAGGGAGGGACAGAGGAGAATACAGTCTGCAATAAAACTATGTGGGCCAACTCAGTCAACACTATCATGAGAAGGTAGATGTGTGTACTGTGTGTGTGTCTGTGTTTGTATCTGTGTTTGTGTGTGTGTGTGGACTGTGTGTATGAACTGATTTTGTGTGGGTCTGTGTGTTTGAGTCTGTGTGCATACTGCATATGTGTTTGTGAGTGTCTGTGTCTGTACGTGGGTTTGTTTGTCTGTGAGTTTGTGCGTGTGTCTGTTCGTGTGTATTTATCTGTTTGTGTGAGGGGGCATTATACAGTAATTGATACCCCAGACCTTGAAAACAGAGAAACCAGTCCGTCCCAGTAGACTTTATTCGATATACCAATTAGAGAGATACTTCCTCCGTATTATATAGAAAGGAGTATGTGAGCCTACACTAACGTATTATCTCAACATCCCGTATATGGAATAATTGGGGAGCGATATATTACTTTGAGAACCTTCTAATCTTTACAGTGTATTATAAACTCTCTCTCTCCCTCTCCCTCGCTGTGTTGTAGTGTCTCACTGAATCCCATTGTTACACGCACACACACACCGCTTGCAGAATGTACGTTGCTTGCTATATATTATTCTCAAAGTATCTCATAACTTACTTGAGCTCTGTGTTATTCTTACCATAGCTTGTACGCGACACTGTTTGTGTGTGTGGGGAAAGGGAACTTGTAATACGACCCCTGCTTTCCTTTGTTTTTGCAGCTTCTTACTTTCTACAATAATTATTGTACACACTCACTTTCATTGTGAGCTTTACAGGGGTGTGCACCACACAACCCCCCCCCGTCGTATCCAACACAGGGGGGTGTGCACTTCAGCTCATAATACCAGGGGTTGTGCCCCACAGTGTTAACTTTAGGGGGTGTGGCACTGTGGCCCGCCGATAGGTGTGCTATCCAACACCTCATGTTTGCTGATACAACGGTAATTATGTAAGCTTGACTGATCCCAGTGTATTGTGTACTGATAACAACTGATCAAGATATGGCACACTCACCATTGTTTTAACTTGTTACCGACGTTTTCATCGATTCTTGAGGCACGAGTGATTCGTAATTCTCACAGTCGCAAGCAGTACATTTAAAAAGTCAATCGTAAAGTTAGAATTGACTCTATCGGAATGTTATCAGAGAGCATGGCCCGTGTGCCAAACACGACTTGGTAGTTTTCTGGGAAATCTAGCTAGTTCAATCTGGATATCTTTACAGCAACATGGACATAGAGTCGGAGACAATATTTCTGAAGGAGTTAGAGAAGAAGAAGTGTGTTATACTGACGAAGGAGAACACGCGGAGTGCGCGTGACAGGAAACGCGACGCGTGGCTCGCCATACAGGAAGCACTCGTTTCCTCCTGCGGGAAGGAGTACAGTGTGCAGCAGTTGTGCAAGAAGTGGAATAACCTCCAGCAGAGAGTCAAGGAGAAGGTCCGCAACCAGGGGAGCGAGCGGTCTAACAAGGCACTACACGATCGGGATATGCTGTGTTTGCAGATCATTGGTCTGGAAAACATCACCCCGGACACTAACAGTGTGGAGTATTCGAGTCAGGTGAAGGAGGATCCGGGGATAGAGGATTGCCCGGTGGTGGTCAAGATGACACCACTACCTACAGACACAGAGAAAGATGAGGGTAGTGAGGGGGCTGTGACACATGATGATGTCATCAGCTCTGATATCCTCAACACAGACTCGCATATCCTGGATTTGTTAACATCACTGGCGTGTTTCCATGACAACAAGGATACATCAGGGATAAACCAGAACATGCAGGATAGTGTCCTATCAGAACTAGCGAGTAAACTGTCACCGATCAATGTTGATCTAGGGATTGAAACACATGACATATTGCGTGGTTCATGCATGAATAGCACAGAGGGAGGGGATGAGATGAGAGAGGGAGACATGACGAGGAAGAAGAAGAAAAGGGAGTGGTCAGGGGGTAAAGAGACAAGGAAGAGAAAGAGGGATGCTCCCCACTGCGTGACACATGATGAAGATGTGGTACATGGTGACACCGTAACACCTGACACTCCGCTGGCAGACGATACTCTGAACGTCACAGAGGATGAACACATGATAAAGTGTAGAGAGTTGCAGAGACACTTGCTTCAACTGAAGGTGGAGAGGTTGCGACTGAAGAATGAGAAAACAAAACTTCAGATACAGAAATTGCGAGGAAAAGTGGAATCGAGGTCGTGTCAAACAGAGTTCATGAACGGCACAGACACTATCATAGAGGACGATATTTGAGAGCTGTCAGTGTGCTAGCATGTCAGTTAATCAGCATGTTTTTATTCAGTCAGCATGTTTGTCACAGGGTCAGTGTTTCGATCAGTGACTTAGCATGGCTGTCAGTGTTTCTGGAATTCTGTGGATCGATATGTCTGCCAGTGGCCCCAGTGAGTATGTCATCCCTTGTCAGTTTATATGATTGTTGACAACCAGTGTGCTATATAAACTGGGATTCATCAACCGAATTTAGACATCAGATAAATTTGTTTTTATATTGGTTTTGGGATATCATAATGTTTTTATCGTACACAATTATTGACATCACATCTAAAACGATTTTTATTGAGGATACAAACAATCATTACACCAATCAGTCTGGGTTGTGAGATAGGAATTATAATCAGTATGCAATAGTTTATCACCGTGTCATTGAGGATTGTTTGTGGCTGTACAAATAACACCACTTTGCAGGGATATCAAGACATGGCATAAGGCATTCGTGAAATCACGACACAGCAAGGATAACAGTTTAGTGCCGCCGTCCACAGCACCCCTGCCCGTGACACCACAAGATGTGACACCGCATGCCGGTACACCACATGCCATGACACCGCGGAACAAGACACCAGTTATGCCAGGAATTCGGGAGTCCACACAGGGGAAACAAAGTCCAGCAGTGACCTTTGAACAACTGAACTCTGACTCGCTGTCACGAATTTTCTCGAATGATCGAGGAAATATTGATAAAGGAGCATGGATAACGAACTACATAAACACATCTTGTGCCGAACACTTGCCTATCATATGATAGAGCTTGTAACACAGTTTGGAGCTTGTAGCACAGTTTAGCATTAGAGTGTGACCTAAAATCGCATGTTACATGACATGTAACAAGGCGACTCTACATCAGAACACGGTAACACCGTGTAATGTCGCATCGCCGTAGCACGCTACGTGATGCAGTAATCTTTATTTCCCCTGACATAATGACACTTGTACAAATTTCGTTTTTTCACTGAACCACCATTCTTTTATCATTCATTGTTTTTAGTTTTGTTTTAGCGAAGTGAAAAAATGTGTCTAAGAACTAAGAAGGTCAGAAGCTAAAATACACCAGTACATCTCCCTCAATTTCACAGTTTGTCCATTACCAGGTAAATACTAAGACTTCTGCCGTTTCTTCGCTTTGCGGCCCTTCAGAGCACCGGCTTTGCCGGCCTTGACAAGGTTATCGAACTGTCCATGGGCTTTCTTCTTACCTTTCTTCTGATTGATAGAAATATACGCAAACGGTTCCTGTTTTCCTTTCTTCTTCATGTCACCTGCAGCTTTGCTCGATTTGTAGGACGACCCATCAGCTTTAGCAGCGCTCTTGCGTTTAGTGTCCCTGCAACACGCATGTTCTCAGCACAGAGTACCACGTGACTGAATGACCGAGTACCACGAGACAGAGTACCACGTGACAGAATGACACGTGTATGTGACAGCTGACTGAAGTGTCTCCTCTCACCTGTATATTCCCTTGCTCGGTCTACCGAAGGGGTTAGTTGCTGCCTTGACAATCTCGTCTTCGTCTCCCTCCTCACTGTCTCCCTCCTCATCGTCACTGATGTGCGCGTCCTTTACTTTCTGAACAGTGTCACGAGTTACAACAAGATGGTTCACGACGCTTGGGTCGTTATTTCCATTGTCCATTGTCGTTATTTCCATCGAATGGAGATTATTGAAGGAATACATGTACTAACTTAACTTTGCATAGCACCACAGCATTTGCAATATATACCTGTGATAAGTCCTCAATGAGGAGTTTCCCGTCCTTTTCAGGTAGTACACATGGGTCTTTCTTCGTTCCCTTGTATATTCGCGGAATCATGGAGTTATCCAGGAAATCTAGAGGGTTCTCTCCTTCCACCAACTTTGAGGTTAACTGAGAGGGGAAGAGGTCAGTAGATCAAGAATTCGGTATTTCTGATAACGCACAGATGCGACAAATGAAACAGTCGTGTGACTTCTACAAAACACCCCAATACTCCAAGTCAATAGAGGTGGGTACTATAGCTGAACGAGTGAGGGAATCATTGCCGCAATCTTGGTGAGTATACTAATACAGAGGTGAGTATAGAGGTCAACTGTACTAAGTGAGCAAGTGAGTTGCTAGGTGAGCTACTTGGCGAGCTAATGAGGCAATGTTTGTGAGAGAAGGAGCTGATCATACCTCACTCCGTGATCCTTTTCCTCTCAGTTGTTTGAAGTCATCCATCCTCTCATCATCACCATCCGACTCCAAACCCTCATCCTCCCCACTACCATCGTCTCCAGCCTTGCTATGTGCTGATTTGGCGCGTCTCTGTGCCTTCACGATATTGTTCAGCACTTTCTTATGCTCCGGTCCGGCTAACTTGTGAACGAACTCATATCCGAACCTCCGTAACATTCTTTCCAGGAGAACTTTAATCTTAGCCCTGAATCGACGAATGACGAGTGAAGTAATTTCACAGGGAGTATTTAAACAAGGAACAAATAGTAATTGCGGCATTAGTCTCGTTTGTGTTCGTGGAATATGCCGTACCTGAAGTGATGTCTGATTGGCTTATCCATTGTAGCGAAGGATTCCAGGATTGGTTTGATGTACGGTTCCATGACCAGGTAGGGTATGACTCCAATAGCACTCTGGTGTTATAGTGAGATACAGTTCAGATAATCACTACTCATAAAACAGTAGAAATATATGTAGGAACACACACACACAGACACACACACACACACACACACACACACACANACACACACACACACACACACACACACACAAGCACGCATACACAAGCACGCATACCTTGGTGAATGACAAAACTCCCTTGATGATCTCCCGCTGTTTGGTTGCCATCATAGCGACCACTATCTCCAACACTTGGTCTAGAACATCATCCTCAAGATACGAGCCGTACTCGTAAATCAGCTTACTCAAACACAACAGTGTAGCACTGTGAATAGTTGCAATTATAACCTACGTTAATAGCCGATAGGTATCAGTTTGATACTGATGTATTGATAAAAAGGAAAATCCATATTAGAGCTATTACCTCGACAACTGTGTAGTTCCAGTGAGACCCGCAGCAATCATCTCGATGTACATTTTCATGGCAAGTCTCTTATCCTCGCTTTTGTCGAGGTATACATAGCCGATAGACACGAGACATTGGTACGCAGCTACTCTGCTCTTCTCATTCTGTTCCTTCACACAGAGAATGACCTGCAGAAACACTTAATGTGGTGGGGATGTAACATTGCAAACACACACTGTGCCCCATCTCCACTGGCCACAGTAACCCTCCCCTCGTTCCAGTTATTCCTTCAGCAAATACCCTCCCCCACACATATACCCCCACACACACACACATTACACATACACACTATCAATAATGGCACATGATACAACCACTTAGATGACAATATATATTTCGGAGGTAATATGCAATTTATCAGCTGGAATCCCATATAGTGACATGTCAAAATCGCTCTGTTAATAATAACAAGAATCACGAATCTCATACCTCAGGAAGGATGGTAGGGATGAACTCAAGGGTTTCCAAGTCAAGGCGCTTGACCAGGGCCAGCAGACACTTTAGTCTATGTTTCTTAGCTGCCGGTTGTGCTAGCGCCAGGGAATCAGTAAGATGATTGCAGATACTTTCCAGATTAGCAGATACGTATCGACTGTGTGAGTCCGCATTACCCTCTAGAATGGAACACAGGATCTGAGGACAAATGTTATCAGAGATTTGTGATCACAGATACTCTTATAGTATCACCATAATCCTCATTCTCGAACCGGATGATTACATTTCCGTTCTGACAACGTGATCTCATACAAACCTGATTTATACGAGTGCTAACCTGACGCTCACACTAACCTGATACGCTCTTTTCTGTTTAGAAGAGTCGCCTGGCTCATTCAGCCATGGCAATATTGTGCTATAGGTTGTGCTTATATCATCAATAGTTAGATGAGCTATCATAACCTCCAATACTTCCAATAACCTCGATGTATCCCCACCTTTCGATACCTCCTCCCCTGTCTTCTGTAAAATCTGTGAAAAACGCATGTGTTACGATAAGATAGAATTTTAAAACGAGTTTAAGAATCATGTCATTCGGCTGGATTGAACTGAGGTATTTTACCTTCGAAAAGAATGTATGCAGAGTTTCTTTAGGGCACACAGAAATGTAAGCAGTGATACAGTCCAACACAGGTTTCACAGGAGGATCCCCGACTTTTGGTTCAGCAAGGAATATGTTGAGGAGAATAGGGAGGAAATTTTTGGCAAACCGTCCCACCTCGATTTTCTCATTGTCAGTGAGACAGGTCTCTATCAATGAAATGAGTGCGGAACAGAGCACATTCCTGATTTCCATTCTCTGGCCCAAGAGAGTTCCGAGGGTCTTCGCTACCACTTTGAATGATTCCATCACATCTGTTGGATTCTTGCAAAAACTGGGCAGCAAGTTCCAGAGTTGGAATTCCAAATTAGAGCATATTTTTTGATCCAGAGTGTTATTTTCCTGTTTCATCGTTTCAGCCCGCGTTCGCAGGGTTGCTGTTATTGGAACAATGTGAGACACGAAGTAACTGAGTTCAGAATGAGAAATGTTGTCCCGTAGTATGGGCAAAAGCCAGCCGTTGGATATCTCAACACTATCGCCAGTCTGGACCAACAGTGGATATACAGCAAGGAGTTTCTTGACACCAACTAGACGAACGAAATGGCCCACTGTTATCGAAAACAGGGAATCGTTTTCAAAGTTGGGAGCATCGCGAATCACAAATAGAGGTGATACCAACGGCTCTATCAGATACACACACTCTTTTGTCAGATGCTGCAGGAGTGACTGTATTGTCTGAAACAGAAATTGGGCTTAGATCTTTTCAAAGATTAGTGAAGATTTTCCGCGGTGTTCGCCTCGTTGTAGCTGACTCAGTCCATGTGCGTGCGCGCGTGACGCGCGCAGCGTTAGAGGTGCTTGAGAAAGGTTTTTGTGATTATTCTGAACCTTTGCGCGTTACGCAAACTAATAATTAAGACTGTGACCGCCCCACGAAGAATTTTGGCTTCGAAAAGTTCTGTCCAGTGGGTGACTAGTGTGACAAACTAACATATAAACTGAAGAATTTTCTTACCTGTAACACTACATCCCACACAGACTGATAAGTTAGTCTTAACATATCTTTCAAAACCTCCACAACTTTAGAAAGTGGAAATTCCTTCTGCTCTGCTATTTCTTCCTGTTGGATTAAGCACAGAGTAATGATCACGACAAGCATAATTTAGCAATGAACGCATAATGAAATCACAAGATCGAAACCTCGTAGAATCCCAGTGCTGGTTGTATGTTCTCTGCACAGAACATTTCCATTGCCACGAGTGTTGTTTGTACTACGTCACTGTTTTTTGATATCACACACTCCGAACACACACTAAACAGGGTCGGAGCCATGATCACGCCCAGTTTTGGTTCGAGAGTGGCTAAGTTAGAGTAGCCACTTGATAACGCCTCCAGCCACACCGTGGTAATAGGATGGTCCAATGTTGCAGGTTTATTGGTAAACAGATTCTATAAAAAGATGATGATTACTATTTAGTTGCAACAGACAACCACAAAATGTAATGATATACAATCACAATAAGAATGACTGAGTTTCAGAAGGGATAGAGTCTCATTACCATGATTATTTGGCCCTGCATCTGCCCACTCAGGCAACTCTGCTGTTTGAAGAAACTGGTGAGAGCTTGGAGTGCAGCCGATGTGACTTTAGTGTGACGGAGTGTAATAACTCTGAGCAATGACTCGATTCCCTCTCTCAGCTCTTGCTCAGTACAGTGAGGTAATATGTATCGGATGAAGGAGATGGTGTGCAGTGTCACTTGCTCTTCTTTCGAACCTGGGACATGCGTCAATAAATAAAAAACAACAATAAATAAAAAACAACATCTCACATACACACATATTACAGTATCTATACCTGTGTATCGATCGAGTTGTTGGGTACAGTAGCGCAGCACAACACTGCACACTGCCGCGACACGGCGCGATAGCTGTGTCAGAGCACGCTGCGCGGCGTGCCGGATTTTTGGTTTGGAGTGGAACACAAATCCTACCAGGAACTCCAACATTCGCAACACTGACATTTCACCCCATATGGCGGGGTCTTGTTCGAGAAACAGATGAGATATACACGTGAAAAGGGACCGTGTAAGCGCCACTGACATGTCTGAAAAGATGTGTTGCTGTCACCGATATGTGTCAAAAATGAGCGTCAGTCCCCTTTCACGAAGAGGAATGGCACTTATCAGTTACACTGACACATTTTAAAACAAGTGGAACCAGCAGCGACGTTACCTTTATTGGACTGGGACTCTAAAACCGAGAAGAGGAGCTTTGATGAAGGAGCAAACTTGAGTCGTAACAAACTCTGCGACACGTTCGGTATCACTAAACCGAGCAGATAAGTTATGGCTGTCTGTCGTTCTACTATCGTAGCTGATTCGAGCGCGGTGAGTAGGGCAGCAAAGTAGGCGGTGGGGCTTTCTTCTTCTCCCTGCGATATTGGTGCATGAGACAGGGAGGTTATGGAGGAATAGGGCTGTTCAATAGTCAGGAATTTGTATGATACTCATACAGTCCTTGACGAGAAGCAAATCACAAAGTTTACACAAGAAGTATAATGGAGTCGATGACGACTCAGTCTCACCTCACTCTTGATGACTTCAGTGACAGCTGTAAGGACAGCACACACTTCCTTGTGCGATTCTAGGGGCGAGTTCCACAGTTTCCGAACACTGTCAAACGATGGTAGTGACCCAGCCGCTTCACTTGCCACAGTCCAGTTAGATAACGCTGCAATAATGTGTGTGTACTGTGTGTGTGTGTGTGTNGTCTTGTTCGAGAAACAGATGAGATATACACGTGAACAGGGACCGTGTAAGCGCCACTGACATGTCTGAAAAGATGTGTTGCTGTCACCGATATGTGTAAAAATGAGCGTCAGTCCCCTTTCGCGAAGAGGAGTGGCACTTATCAGTAACACAGACACATTTTAAAACAAGGGTTTAGCGTCAGTGGAACCAGGAGCGACGTTACCTTTATTTGACTGGGACTCTAAAACCGAGAAGAGCAGCTTTGATGAAGGAGCAAACTTGAGTCGTAACAAACTTTGCGACACGTTCGGAATCACTAAACCGAGCAGATAAGCTATGGCTGTCTGTCGTTCAACTATCGTAGCCGATTCGAGTGCAGTGAGCAGAGCAGCAAAGTAGGCGGTGGGGCTTTCTTCTTCTCCCTGCGATATTGGTGCATGAGGCAGGGAGGTTATGGAGGAATAGGGCTGTTCAAGAGTGCGATTTTTTTTTTATTTATGATAGTTTTACTTCTATTCCAACAGCTGTACAGCCAATGACAGGAATTGAAGGATTCAAGTAATCAAGCCAGTGACGGTTAAGGAAGTGTAATCCATACTTTATTCGCCCGAGACTTCGCTGCAATGGGCAGCTCCTCATTTAACCCTCCCGCACAGTTTCCTGTACGCTCGGCTGAGTGAACCGTAGGGCTGCATAGGCTTGAGTTAAATCTCTCACCCTTAGCTGAGTGGTGCGGTGGCAGGGACTCGAACTTGCGATCTCTCGACCGAAAGTCATGAGCCCATCCACTAAGCCACTCACCCTCATATTGGTGCATGAGACAGGGAGGTTATGGAGGAATAGGACTGTTCAAGAGTGCGATATTGGTGCATGAGACAGGGAGGTTATGGAGGAATACGACTGTTCAAAAGTCCGGGATTTGTATGATACTCATACAATCCTTGGCGAGAAGCAAATCATAAAGGAGTATAATGGAGTCGATGACGACTCAGTCTCACCTCACTCTTGATGACTTCAGTGACAGCTGTCAGGACAGCACACACTTCCTTGTGCGATTCCAGGGGTGAGTTCCACAGTTTCCGAACACTGTCAAACGATGGTAGTGACCCCGCAGCTTCACTTGCCACAGTCCAGTTAGATAACGCTGCAATAATGTGTGTGTGTGTGTGTGTGTGTGTGTGTGTGTGTGTTCGTCTGTTTGTCCCTGTGTATTTGTGAGAGACGCAGTTACCTGTTATGTGGGTAACATCATCCCCATCTCCACTCAGTCCACTACTTGACTCCAGGTTTTTGAGGGCCACGCCCAGTCCCTGTTTGGGATTGTTCTCCACTTTCTGTCGCTTGGATCTCACCACATTCGCAGCGTCAGCCCGATGTTTCTTGCTCGTGGGATTGCTCACACATGAATCCCCTCTCTTCCACCGCTTGCCCTTCTGACGTGCCATCCTGTTCACAGTTGCCGAGTGAGAATGAAAAGTTCACATCTCAAGAATTCGCAAAATTACTGATTCTGAATGATTTTAGTGTCCATAATCCTACAAAGGGGTGGTATATAGCAGTATCATGCTCCAGCAAACTATGATTCGTCAGAACACACTAATTCATGAATAAGACAAACTTTGTGATTTCAATTCATTCACGGCACCCTTGCTACCAATTCTCTCAATGAAACTCACAGAGAAAACCAAAACTCTGATTAGAATAGAAATATTACCAAATATTATCGGCAAGATAAGATATTCCCGGTTTTAATAAGATGAAATAAAATACACAATTTACAATATGGGCATACATATAAAAAATTCCCCCTAAATGTTATAAATGAAGTTTAAGCTAAACAAAATAAACCTAATGAAAACATCATCATTAATCAATAAACATGCAGTATTTGGTGCTAAACTTTGATTGAGAACTTTCAACAGCTAATTCAATTCACTGACCTAGAATAATACGTTTGAGAATGTTGTTTACAACATCAAATCCCGGGTTGCCTAGCAACACACAATCGAAGTTGCTACAATAAGAGCTGAGATCTCGCTCAGGACTGTGACAGAACCCCACACTGACACAACATTCACACGTCACACACTCGCCAACCCTCAGATCTGACAACATGTCGCCTAGCAACAGGAGGTTGTCACGCTTCACCCTACTGAAATACTCGTGACCTCTCACAACATCCAACTTTGTGGATGCGGTGAGATACGGTTCCTCAGCTCCGATCATGATTCCATCGTTGTCATAGCTCAGCTTGTTTGCGATAATCGTTATGTTGTCATAGTAACACCCCTCACGGGTTAGGAGAACCTCTATGACGTCACTGATCCCACCCGATACAATGAGAACAGGGATGCCGTGTTGTTGGCAGAGATCCAGGAATTCTGACACACCTTGTCTGAGTCGACAGTTGGACGCCTCCAGCATCTCCCCGAGCAGCGAGCGGTGAAAGTGCTCCCCGGCAAAGCACTGGATGACCTTGGTGAACCACTGGTGGTCGCTCTCTCGTCGTAGCTGCTCCGGTAGAGTGTGGTCGACGTGTATGGGGAGGTGCTTGTTCTTAATCGCTTCAGTCTTCTCCAGGAACTGTATACAAGAGTGGGTGATCACACAGCTAACATTATACAGCAATATCAAACAGTGAAAACCGGATAGAATCTTGACAACATTATAGTGCGGCATTAGCTCGCACTGTCCAATACTAGTTCGCACTGTGCAACACTAGGTCGCACTGTGCAACACTAGGTCGCACTGTGCAACACCAGGTCGCACTGTGCAACACTAGCTCGCACTGGTGTGACACTAGCTCGCACTGGTGTGACACTAGCTCGCACTGGTGTGACACTAGCTTAACATAAGTGTAAAGTGTGACACTATATACCTCCGTGCTGAAGCCTGGGTATGTTCTGATAGCACTGAAACAGGTGCCGGTGGGGTGGAAAGAGGTGAGAGTGTAGTCGAAATCTGCGACTACCTGGAAATAGCTAGTTATATCTTTATATCACTATGATAAACTAACGAGCCTGTAACTACTAAATACCAACTCATTACTATAGTAGTAGTCAGGTACCTGTAGCTTTTTGCTGCTACATTCTGCTAGCTTCTTCAGTTTATCCTGCAAATTCTCATTACACTTCACATAGTCTTGCTGTAGAGGATCCATCTCGCTACGTAACAGATAAGATGTTTATAGTTAGATAAGAGATTTTGTTAGATAGGTAAGAGTTGAGTGTTCTAGAGCAATGCTCTTCAAGTAGATTATGGGTAGCATATATCATGGAATTGATATTGGAATTAATGTGAGTCTAGAGAGTATAGTGGATATATAAGACTGAAATACACGTTTCTGACCAATATCTAACATAAGAGTCAGTACAGATTAGAATTAAAGTCGATCGAAGCTCGTTCATCACTTTTCCCGTGACACGTTCGCTTTATTTTCACTCTTAACTTCCTTGTATTTCTTGTGGTGTATATCGTATATTTCCTCCTTTTCACCCCTACACATCACACACTTGTATTTGCTCCCATCAGCTCCCAGCATAGCGTAGTGCTCGTCATCGATATTATCACACACTGAAATCAATGACCAGAGATAGAAGTGCAAGAAGTAAGGGGTGTAAACTGAATAGTGTCAAATAGGTGCCATGAGTCAGCTGCCGTTCTGTCAACTAAAAGTGTTGTCAAGACAAATTATGACAAAGTGGTGTCAAGAGGAATTATAATGGTGTCAAGGTATACGGGTGTCAACATGAAATACGATTTATAGAAACCAACCAGTGTGAATCCATCGGTCACAAAAGTCGCAGCATACCATCGGGTTATCCTCTGCATCGTAATCAAACACTTTCAAACAAACCGGACAGAACCACCCCTTGTCAAAGTATCTGCGATCATTGGGATAGGGTGATATGTTGTCAATGAATAAACTGGAAAATCTGATGGGAAGTGATGATGGTGATCTTGACACATGTTCCTGTCAATCCGGACCCTCTGTTTGCACATACTTCCCACACTTTCCCACACATACTTCCCCAATCCCCATACATACACATACTTACACGGTACAGGGATGGCACATTGTCTGTATGAACCTCATGTTCTTGTTATGCTGGAATCTCCACCCTCTCTCTCCAGGACTGGTAGCCCCACAACACTTACACTGCACACACAACGAGCACTCCCACCTACCCCGGGGTATGGCGGGCAGAGAAACACAGAAAGTGTGGTATCCCCGGTCACATACGTCACAGAACATGACGTGTTCGTCTCCGTCCGCTGCATCGCACACTGAACACTTCTTACAAGCGGGGCACTCCCAGGCATAGTTGCTCACAACACTCAACATGGTATCACTGATAGACATGCATAGAGAATGGTACTGGTATTGGCACGCGTTGCATTTGATAGTGGGTTCCTTCCCAGCCAGGGGCTTGGTGCAAATACCACATCTGACCACCATTGGTTGGGGCGGTGACTGTTCTTTCTGCTCTGCCTCATTGTGCATGAGTGCAGTGTTGAGAGGGAGCGTGAAGAGTTGCTCTGATGTGTACTGTGGGACACTGTCAGTATACTGTCCAGGAAGCAATGCAACCGGGTATTGTCCTCTTTTTGTGGCGGATTTAGGGGCGATATACTGTGTGTTACGGGGTAAGTGAACACTTTGATCAGCAGCAGTGTATTTGCGAGCCCTATCTCTACAGAGGCGTTTGTTGAATGAAAGTGCATCCTCGACCAAGACATCTCTCAGTTCTGTGGACACTTTCTCTGATGATGTCTCTTCATCAGCTTCATCTGCATCCAGTGCAACCAACTGAGCATGTCTCATCACATCCTTCTTCTGCAAAGCAGACAACAACTGGCTGTACTTTGTGGGAAAATCCTCCTTGAGAATATCCAGCACTTCGACAGTCTGAACTGCAATGAAATGAAATGCTGGCTCCCTCAGGAGGCCCACATCTATCAGGTGATTCCTCTCCTCAGGGCTGAGAGAGTGTCTATGAATGTCAGGGTAACGACGATGGAAATTCCGAGTGTGGAGAAAGTCCTTGATTTGTTCCTGTAGGAGGAACCACTCTCCGTTAACCGGAGGCCACTGCCACTCGATCAGAGACTCAGCTGTGAGGGAGGTGAGCTGGAGGAAGAGAGGACGGTGGTCGGGGGGATCAGACTTGACAAGTTCCACGCCACTTCCAGAACAATCACTGAGGGGGAGGGAGAGTGTGTGTCAGTCAATGACAAATGACATCACAACAACCTGCCAGGATAATTAATTATTGTCTAATTGAAGGCACGTGATCTTCCCCCATCATAGTGGGCACCTACCTGTCATATGTGAAGGGAGTAGATGAGCGTGATTCATTGTACTGGCTCCTCTTGAGAATCTCGTCTTGAAACAAGGTGCTCATTTCTGTGATCAATAAATCGGTTACAAGGAGAGGTAGAACGTATTATCGCTTGCATTCGCAAGCCCTAACCGAAAACCGTCAAGCAGTATGAAAATCTGATAGTATAACCGTGGAACAGAGCCAAATAGATTAACGAGTAACTGACAGGAAAAAGTGTAATACCTAAATGGTTTCCCAACAGATAGCGGAAATGTCAGACGAAGTCGTACAAAAGTTGACAGGAACAATTATTACTTCTGGCGTGAATTACAACAAATTATCAAAATACTGAAAGAAATCCCATAGCAAAAATTAATACATTATTTAACTTGATATCAAATTAATAGAAAACTTGAAATAAACAAAAAATGAAAAAGTACTCAGTACGATTGAAACATTCATTCAAACAAGTTATGTATTACTAGTTAGAATACAACAAGCTGATAGTCCTCAACAAGCTGATAGTCCAATAACTACTTCATCTTCATATGATTTTCAGCTTCTTGACAGGCTTTTATGACTTGCGTGCTGGATAGATCAAGGTCATCTTCAAACCAGTCGTCATCTTTATTTGGTACAGCACTGTTATGATACCCAGGTGCATTATCATCCACGGAAAACTCAAAATGTGGCTGTGGAATGACACTCCGCTCTGTTGCATGATGCTGTGGTGTGAAGTAGGTGGATGATGTGTGTTTAGTGATATCATCTCGTGACTGATGATAGATTGATGGATTAGTATTGGGGTAACTATGCTTATTGTTGTGGTACTGAGACTCTCGACATTTTTGAATGAAAGACTTTTTGCTGCTTATCTCAAACTTTATAGACGACAGTTCTGATTCGAGGGCAAATATTTGTTGCTCCAATGAAATTAATGCTTGTTTCTGTTCAGCTGAAAATATTTCTTCGTGTATTTCATTCTTCATTTTTATGATATTACTTTTCCTTTCTTTGTTCAAATCAGTCTTTGAAGCTAGAATATCTGATAGTTTACAGTGTTGTTCTTTCTTTTCGTCTAAAATCTGCTTCTCGGAGCAAATAGATTCGCTGATCAAGTGTAATTGTAATTTCCTTTCACAGAATACATCATATAAGTCAGCATTGGATGACTTTAGTGCAGCAGTATGGTCATTCAATTCATGAGCGTTTTTGCTGAGAAAGGTAGTGAGTTCATCACGCAACATCATGAATTTTGATTTCACAGTTGATTGGTCTGATTTGATCTTTTCAACTTCTGATCTCAAGCTTTTCAACTGCTCACAATAGGAAGATGAACGATCCAATAGGAACTTGATCTCATAGTTTTTGTAATCAATGTTTAATTTCATTTCAATATTATTGATCTTGTACTGCTCAATATCAACACATAATTTTTCATTCTTCTTGCACAATTGGGAAAGTTCCTCTCTCTTCTTACTTATGCAAGCTTCTTTTTCTTTGAACGTTTGCTCAGAGTCCATAATTTGTTGCAATATAGACGACATATTGTGGCCCTGTTAATGAAGAATTGAGTAGGTTGAAGAATGGAAAGGAACTTCAAAAATTCTATGTCAAATTGTAACTGTACCATCACTCTCTCTCTCAGAGGCAGTGTCTGATTTCATATTCCAAAATACTTCTATTTCAATCAAAATCAAACATTTATGCATTAGTTTGAAATAGGTTTGAAATAATAAGCCTTTTTATGGCTGGTTAGTGCTTACAATACAGATATGGACATGCTCCCGGTCTTTTATCTGCTGTTGTTTCAAAATTCACATATGAGATAGAGATTGCAACATGACAATCCCGACAATCTAACATGACACAGAAATGGAATTCTTATTAAACTTAGAATTTATCATCCTCCTCGACGAGATCGATTCCCCCCTCTGCCCCTCCTTCCTTTCCCTCTCCAAACTCCAAAAGGCTTCCATTTCTTCTTCTTTTTCGGACTCTTCTTTGGTTTACTTGTCTGTGATTTACTTGAACTTGAGTTTTCCTGGGTTTTGATACATGATTGATTTTAATGATACCGATTGATATTCTTGTTATTTTTAGAAGCCTCTATTCTGTCATGACAAAACATTAGTCCTAAATACAAACCTTGAACTGATTTTTGAAATCAATGAATCCATTTGAGAGGCTGGATCGCATTGGCAACAGTTCACTATCAGATCCACTATCTTCATCAAAATTCATTGTATTTACAGTAAAGCCACCTTCTCCATCTGGTATCAAGGCACTGCATCCAGGATCATCATTTACACTGATAACAGGAGATTCTTTCTGGCAAAGAGGAGGAAATTAATCAAAATCAAAATACAATACCATGTCTTGGCAGGAAACTCGCAGGAAGGAACCATTTTTGGTAAAAAGTATTGTGGAAATATCCATTTTCAATTCTATCATTAATTTCTTTGATGATCTATCTGATGAACAACTGATAATTATTCTGAGTTACCTTGGCTAAGAATGGATGCAGTTTAAATCCACGAGAACTTCCAGTCACAGGAACATTTTCACTATGAGCATTTGAGCACATCTTTGGATCCTGCTGTTTTTTCATTAGAAGAGTCTGAACTGTTGGGCCAGGATTATTCCCTTGATCTTTCAAGCACCCTCGGATATTTTTGTTCTTTGCTTCAGGATATGGAGCTAAATGGAGAGACTCATTGGAGATGCATTGCCCAGAATTGGTCCCAATTTGTGATAAACGTTTACGTTTAGAAGGGTTTGCTTCAGACTTTTCAAAAGAATTTTCCAGGTTCCATGATTTTCGTTTGGAGGAGTCATGATCATGTCCAACTTCATTATCAAATATATCAGAGTCAAAGCTGATTCTGGAAAGATTCAGAAGTAACATTGGTTTTCATTTGACACTTAAACTTTATTAGTAAAATAAATATGAATAATAGCAAATCACCTTGTAGACTTTGAAGTTGATGATGATTTAATGGGATGCTTAGCATTCATGGACTCCACACAAGAATCTGCATGTTGCTCAATAATAACTTTGTCTATCATTTCATAACAGATAGGACATTCCACTTTTTCCATATTCTATCAGTGCAGAGATACTGTTATTACCAAAGCAAAAGCAAATTTGATAACCTGGATAAATAGCATGTTAGAAAGCTTTCAATGCAGCTCATCAGTATGTTGTCACACAAGGTCAATACCCAACCCACATTCAGTTTTAGAATGTTACAGACTCATAACAGGTATATCATGATCAGGGAGAAATTGGACACAACACAGGTCATAACAAGATTCAGTGATAATGTGAATAAAGGTAATTCAATATGAACCATACAGGAGACTCTCATATGAACCATAAATTATAGCATTGCTATAATGCTATAATTAATGGTTCATATGAGAGTCTCCTGTATGGGTCATATTGAATTACCTTCATTCACATTCAATATATATAACAATTACTTACACAATCACTCTGCACTCTATACCTACACTAAACTCTTAAGGTCAAAATCAAATCTTAATCTTTGAAAAATATAAATAATGATGGGTGACATTGCCGAAATATTTCGGCCTTCGATGAAGGCGCTCGCGCTTGTCTGGCGATGCTAGACCGCTGATGCAAGCCGCGAAGCGGCTTGCGTCAGTTTGCGCCGCGCGCGCGCAAAACGAAATTCTCGACAGGGTCTATCATCGATCGACAAGCTCGCGCGCGAGAAACAGTGAATGGATAGCACATCTGGCAAAATATATTTAATGGTATCATATGGCGCCTCGCAGCCGGAAACAAAATTGCGCGGCGCTGAACGTGGAAGACACTTTTTAATCTAGTTTTATTGTTTATACTTACCACGGTTGCGCTCACAAACACTAACAAAATTTCAATTTCTTGGCGTGACTTATTGCGGATTTAAATTTACTCGGCATGTGACCTCTAAGCTTTCGCGCGCGAGAGAGACAGTCAAACAGAAGTCGAATAGAATCTGACAAGGTGTGACGGGAAAAAACGTTTTACATTTTACAAACAAATGTTATGTATGCTGTACTGCTATAGATTTAGAACAATCTTTGAAATAAAAAACAAATGTCAAATGCATGATCATGGAATGTAATATGAATGCAATCAATTGTAGTTATTTATTTATGAAATTGTTGTTTAATGTAAACATAAGCTTGGAAAATAAATACACGGAAATTTCCTTGCAAGATAAACCATAGGACTCCAATGATTCTGGTACAGAACAATAGGCATGAGCCTAGGGTAATGTAAAAGTGTGATATGATAGCTATAAGATACAGCTCTACATAGGGAATTCAATAGAAATAATTTAAGGATGAGTCTATGTGTTATTCAATTATCATTCAACTGAAATTTGATTAGTTTTCATAATTTTCAACTGTAAATATAATTGATAATCCAAATCTTCAGATTTTCACTAGTTGAATTCTTCTTGTGAAAAGGTGTTTATCATTTGCTTGGATTATTATTCATCAGAATGGTTAATTTTCAACAGTATGGTTTGAACTAGAAGTATCAGAGGGGAGCTCTCCAATTGGAGACATGTTTAGTTTCAGAAAGAGTAAAAAGAAGAAGAGTATTGCCAGTGATTCTGCTCCTGCTCCATTCCAAAGAGGATTTGATTCTCCACCTGCATATCCAGGTCAGACCTTGAACCCTCTTCCCAATGACCATCCTTTGTGAACTAAATTTGAACTAGTCTTTCTTAATCACACAAACTTTGCTTCCAGCTAGAGGTGGTGTAGACCAGCAATCTCCAAATGAAGATGGAGAGAGTTCTGCTGGAAGCAGTTTGCTGAGTCTTAATCCAGCAGATACTACAAGTTCCCCTAAATTCAGAGCTGTCAAGCTTCAGAGGAATCAAAATGGTACGT
Organism: Beroe ovata; assembly: GCA_946803715.1. Lineage (NCBI taxonomy): Eukaryota > Metazoa > Ctenophora > Nuda > Beroida > Beroidae > Beroe > Beroe ovata. Next base: position 341,792 of record CAMPET010000032.1, on the reverse strand, counting down.
GATGATCATGTAACAAATGATGGAACTAAAGTTCAATCATATTAACTATTTCCCTCATAACACACTCTTAGGTAAATTTGGTATAAGCTTATTGCGAGGTGGTGATAAACACTTTGTGGAAGGCCCCAATTTGTTTCCACAAGATAGATTGGTTGAAGTTAATGGTGAAAATGTGGAAGGAGCATCAAATGACCGAATTTATGAGCTATTTGAGGTTTGAATGGATGAAGATATAGTTTTAATTTAACCATTGGGCATGATCCAGCAACCAAGATTATTCAAATCACCCCTCATTTTCAGATGGGCGGTGATCAATTGACTCTGGTGGTACAGGGGCTGCCTGAGATGGCAGAGATCAACTCTAGGATCACACCAGAACAGAGAGATTTATCCAATAGTACCATGTCGCTTTCATCTGTATGCAGTTTTAGGGTATGTGAATAATCCATGACAACTCTCTGCCCATTCTCTGCCCTCACTAAAATAGGAGTGTCGAGATTCGACCACTAATGGAGGCGTAGTGTAAACAGTTAGTATACTAGTAGACTGCTGTGTATACAGTTGATAGTGTTGTGATCAAGCTGTCATGCCTCAGAGTGAACAACAAGAAGAGCCTTGGCAGCACTCTAGGAGGGTTTGGTATGTCCATTCTGAGGGCATCACAGCCGGAACTATTGTACCGTCAACTGGTGTAACGACAGCGAACAACTCTACACTTCTTCTCCGACTGGATAACGGACAGCGAATGCTGGAAGTGGATGAATACGAAACAGAACCGGTTTGTGCTGTGATTATGTGTTAGATATCTGCACTGATATCCATAACCTCGGGACACAGTTGTTTCTAACTGGTTGCATATCTTCAGGCAAACCCTCCCAAATACGACAGATCAGAAAACCTCGCGTCTCTGCTACACCTCAACGAGAGCTGTGTCCTGCACACACTCAGACAGAGATATGGCAGCAACCTGATCCACACTCAGGCAGCTAACATTCTCCTCCTTTTGAATCCATCGCGGAAACTCAGTGTTTATAACACCAAGGTAAAGTGTCTGCCGTCGGGCGGATTTCCTCGTTAGTGAGGTATTGAACTAGCATAATGGCGCTCAAGTGAAACTATTGAAACTTCGTAACACAGCACATGACATAATTTAACCTCTTATGACGTACTCGCAACCATCCTATGTTAACAAGAAGTTGTTAACAAATCATCACACATTGTTAACAGGTGATGTCACTGCTCCGTAACATGCACTTCAACAAGATGCCACCACATCTCTATAAGACGGCTAAGGCGGCGCATATGAAGATGCTCGCTACACACAACGAGCAGAGTATCGTGTTGTGTGGTCCGTCAGGGAGTGGCAAATCCACTGCTCTGCATTATATTGTCCACTATTATGCTCAGGTTAGGAACAACTAACCGATAACTAGTTTCTATATCGTGATTCGATACTATCGTGACAAGCTATGCGGTGATTTTGTCTACCTTTCCCCGACAGTATGATCAAGCGTGGAGCAAACGCACACAGCAAAAACTCTGTACAAAATATAACGACATTTCATTCTGCCGCCTTGCGCGAGCTCACTGTGTGTGCGTGTGTGTGTGAGAGAGAGTTTTTGCCGTGTTACGGGAATCACGGACATTGTACCAGAATATCTGCTCTACCAATGAATGAGTTATCCTCTAGGATGAAGCCATTTTTAGTAATGTCGATCATGTTACATCACAGACTGGTGTCACTTATACGTCAAATACACAATTGCACATAACGACATCGGTACATTCTAGCAGACAACGCCAGTGCATGGAATTCAGTTATATACAGCTTGACGTGACATCATGACTCCTACATAACCAGTGACCACTGTATATGGAATATTTTTGTGTTTTCAGGTACACTGCAGCCCCAAAGCAGGGATGCCATCCGAGAAGTTCACTGCAGCACTCGCTCTGCTCGACTCATTCGGGTGTTGCTTGAGCGAGAGTAACACTCACAGCACCCGCTTCACTTCTCTAATCACTCTCAACTTCACTGCGCAAGGCAATCTGACGGGGGCACAGACATACGTGAGTGACCGGCATTCGGTTTTTGTTGGGGTGGTCTTTATTCTATGATCAAGTTATTGGATTGGTTCATGGTTGCTACTTGGTTAAATTTAGCGCTAATTTGATAGAGTGGTTAGAGTGGCTGTCTTCTCTTGTTTTCTGTATAGGAATTTATTATAGCATTCTGCATTGACGATGACCTCTTTTCAGACATGTTTGTTGGACCGATTCCGCGTGGTGAGGTGTGGAGAAGGGGAGCTAGGGTACCACATCTTCTACCAAATGATAGAGGGAAGTGACGATAGTCTGAGGAGGGAATTGCAACTCGGACCAAAAGTCACTGAAAATAACGACTTCCTTCCCCCGCTCAGTGAGGTTATCACGTTACACATTCTCAAAACACGTGACATGGTTCCTAGACACGTGACATGCTTCACTAGACACGTGACATGGTTCCTAGACACGTGATATGCTTCACTAGACACGTGACACGCTACCTAGAACAACAACACGTGCCATGGTTCCCTAGACACGTGACACTCTCCCTGACCACGTGGCAGGCTCCCCAAAACACGTGACGCGTTTTCTAGACACGTGACGTCTCTCGAAGATATAATATAACATCAGTATCAGAATGACAAGCATGATAATTATCAGCACGGACAGCGGAAGCAAGCAGCAGAGAACTACGCTAAAACATTGGAAGCGTTCAAATTTCTGGGAGGAGTCAGTATACCAGAGGTTAAGGGTCTCTTAACGCTCCTATCGGCTATAATTCATTTGGGAAAATGTGGGGCCGTGAATCGTGAGTAATATCATGATCAATATTCAAAAGCATATTCTCATAGGGAGGGGGCATGTTAATGTGTTGGAATGTACAATGTACAATGTATTCCGGTATACAGTAGTTATCACACCCCTGTCAGTGAATCCATGTAACTGCCACATACTAATTCACTGTGCTTACAAGCACGTACACACACACACACACACACACACACATAGTACATACCTGTTTCAGATACAAATGGAATGGGAGCCAGGTTTGCAAATCCCACTGCGGCTCAGATAGCTGCAAATGTTCTTGGAGTAAAATATGAAGCATTAGAACGTCAGGTAAATAACCGGTATCACAGTTGACAAGTATTTCGCTACCTGTACCATACATACCTGACTACCTGTATCACACATACCTGACTACCTGTATCACACATACCTGACTACCTGTATCAAACACACCTGACTACCTGTATCACACATACCTGACTACCTGTATCAAACATACCTGACTACCTGTATCAAACATACAAATCTACCTGTATTACCTGATGGTACCCTCACAGCTGATATCAAGTCTACCACTGTCGAGCGATGCAGACCCTGCAAAGTTGCTGAAGAATGCGACCGAGGATCTCGCAATGTCCCTGTATGAGCTGGTTTTTAGTGCTGTTAACTCTCTGATCAACAGGTATAACTCTCTGTTAACAGGTTAACTCTCTGATCAACAGGTATAATCTCCCCCTCCCATTTTCCCTCTGAATACTCACCCCATAACTCCCTGAATGTGCAGTGTTCACCCAATTCCCCCACCCCTGAATGTTCACCCCAGTATCCCCACACTCCCCCTCATTTCCCTCTCTTGATGTTCACACCCCCTGACTAACTAACCGTTCCCCCCCGATCAGAGCTCTGGCCGGACCAGGTAGATCTCCCTACTCCCTCCTTCTGACAGACATGCCCGGCTTCCAGACACCAGCTCGACCAGCAAACATACAGCACCTCCTTATGAACTACGCTGCAGAACGCCTACAGTCATTCTTCCACCAGAAAACTTTCAATGATGTACTGGATCTGTATGATCAGGTTTGATACTGCTCAGGGGGATACTGCTCATTCTGTCGCTCCTTGTTTTCATGCAACGCGTCCTAACTACATGAATATTTCTATTACACACATTTCTATTACCCGTTACAAATTGGCTAGGGGATTCAACCTTTTAATTGTACAGTAATTTGATCCCTCTTGTTCCCATAATTTGATTCCTATCTGACGTGTGCATTGAGTGATACATAACGGACTTCTTGAATATAATATGCGTGACGCGCGAGGTTGTGTGTGTGTGTGTGTGTGTGTGTGNTGTGTGTGCGTCTGTGTGTGTACTGTGTGTGTACTGTGTGTGTACTGTGTGTCTGCGTGTGCGTCTGTGTGTGTATGTGTGTGTCTGCGTGTGTGTGTCTGTATCAGTGTATAATGTTCAGCTGTGTGTTTATGTGATTGTGTGCGTGTGTTTGTCTAGTAATGTTTGTCTATAATGTAAGTGTCTGTATCTGTGTTATTGACCGTGTCTGTATGTTGCACGTGTGTTTTTCTATCAGGAGGAAATCAAGATCAGCTACACGGACATACCCTATTCGCCCGGTGCTGTACTTGATATCATGGACACATACGGACAAGGACGACTCGAGAGTGCCGATACCAAGGGACTGTTCTGGATATTGGACGAGGAATCAATGTTCCCTGGTGCAACTGATATCACATTCCTAGAACGGGTGTTGATGCACCATTCCGGGACAGGTAACAGTACACATATGAACAGTGTAACATAATGTTACACAGTATTACATAATGTTACACAGTATTACACAGTGTTACAGTGTTTCTCATATATTCTATATCAGGGGGCCGGGGATACAAGTTGATACAGCAATCGGGCCCGAGCAAGTTTGTTCTCTCTCACTGTAACAGCCTGGTGAATGTTGAGTATGACTGTACTGATTGGTTACAGCAGGCCCGCGACACAGCTGCATCAAGATATGCTAAAACAATTGTACAGGAATCCACTAGGTAAGTTCCCACTCAGACTTTACACACGATATAACTATAGTAGGGATATTATGTGGTATTCTGCTACCGATAGCATGCTGCTAATGAGCGGCCATTGGTAGTCATCATCACGCGCACGCATGTAAATTGGCACATTTTTGTCACAATATTCGCACATTTGGCCGTTTTGCGTTAGTTTTCGTAGCGCGCGCGGTCTTTGCAATGATACGAGCAACTATCGCTGTAACGAGATGTGTGCGCGCGCTGCGCGCGGTACTGACATTTATAGTATACCAGCTGCAGTCGGCTACTTGGTCACTGCATTGGAACTCTAGCTCCTACTATCTTGCAAGTAAACACTGTTTAGTGTTTTTGTTGTTACCCTTACTAAACCATGATATAGACAGCAGTTTTGTTTGTTCATTTCGTAGATTTTCGGTGTATGGTTTCTGTCAATTCAGGGCTTGATAGTAAACTCATTTCACAGGCAGCCAGTTATACAACTATACCAAGGGAAGGGTGCTGGATCAATAACGAAGGGTAGTCCAACTCCAAAATCGCTAGCGGATGGTACCTCCACATTCATGCGACAAGCTAACACGCGGAAAGGACACAGTCTCCTGTCTTCCAACAGCATCAAACCCCAGAACAGATGTCTAAATTACAAATTCCAACTCGTAAGGAACCCCCTGAGGCACCGGAATATCGTACACCCCAACTCCCCACATTTATAATCCACTGCACGTCTCTGAACACTCGAAACATCGTCATCGTGTCTTCATGTATCATTGACGCGTGTATACATCTCTATATACATCTCTGGTATACATCTCTGGTATACATCTCTGGTATACATCTCTGGTATACATCTCTATTCATTCATCATTTATTCCAGGACTACGTGTTTGACACTCTACGTAGGACGAATCCACACTTTATCCACTGTTTGACACCGCGCGCCGCGCCGCGCCAATCCGATGCAGTTATGGATGTGGTACACGTACGAACTCATCTCAAAATAACTGGTGTATTGCAAGCTATCAGACTGTACAGGGAAGGTAAGTGTACTACTTATCACTCGCTACACTATTTGTAACAGTCTGGAATTGTCTTGAGAAAGCATTGTTTTATAGAGAAAGGGTAGATGCATGACATGATAACCTATTTTCCCTAGGGTTTCCGGATTGTTTGGGATTCTCCGACTTTCGTCGACAGTTTGAGGTGTTACGAACCACGCCCTTCGACGGAGCTGAGAGTAGTGGTGATGCTGTATTTGACGAGCGAGAGGTAGATTTCTTCTTCAACATTACAGTAAGAGCTGCATTCTGAGTATAGCGACATCATAACTCGGTGTTCATTGCAGGCAGTTATGACAATTATTGAGGATTGTGGGTTGGATCCCTCACGTTACAGGATTGGAGTTAGTAAGGTGAGAATTCCTCATGACATAGACACAAACAGTTAATACTAAACTAATATCTATAGTAATTATATTATGAGATGCGGTGTAGAAACATTATGCTAACCCTCATCATAATCCTTGACATCACCCTAACCCGTCGACACATCTTGCAATTCCCTCGTATCAATTGGGGCAATATTCCCAGGTTTTCTTCAAGCCCGGAGTTCTGGCAGATCTACAAGTTGAGAAGGAGCACAAACTGGCAAACTTTGTTATCGCCCTACAATCTGTGTTCAGGGGGGCGCTGGCTAGAAAACGCGTGGAGACACTCATGGTAAGCAGTGTTCCGCTTATAATGTAGGTATTCCAAGGGAACCTTTTCTGTATTGTGCCTCCTATATTATAAAACCAGTGTCGAGTGTACCAGTCATACACGCACCATGCCAAAACTCTGAAAACAATGGTACAGGTGTAGTTGTTTTCCTCTCACGTGCATTCATCTCGGAATGTGTTAATCAGCTAATCGCACCTCTCTCTCTCGTATAATTATGAAGTCGGCACTCGTGTAATGTAATATCCTCCCTTCTCAATATTAATTTGGCCATTTTATGCCGTTTTATGTCGTATATGAGTTGCTAAGTTTCAAACATGAGCAAAACCTTGGCGGTTAAAAAGAAATTTAATGGAGCGAAGATAAAACGAAGACGAACCCCATTTATATCTGATGCCGAATCGGAAGACATTGTTAGTTTGTTACTCCTGCTTCCGATTACATTGGGTGGAGAGTGATCGTCAATAATTCTCTCACTCACCCACTCACTCACTCCCCCACTCACTCACTTGATCACATCCCACTCTCTCACTCACTTCATTTCTTCATTGCTTAATCACGTCTCACTCACTCACTCACTCATTCACTCACTGACTCACTAGTCATTCACTCACTCTCTCTCACTCACTCACTTGATCACTTCTCACTCACTCACTCACTCACTTGATCATCTCTCAGATGAAACACAGTGCTGTGGCAGTGATACAAAGGAACGCGATGATTCACTGTGAGTTACAATCATGGTCATGGTGGAAACTCTATGCTAAAGTGAAGCCCCTGATCAACGTACATTCTTTCAAAGATGTCGAAAGAAAAGAGGTGAACAGTCGTGACTTTCGTGATATTTTTTTTGTTTTGATTGGATGAATCGACTCGAAAGTGCATTCCTCATATTCTCCAGCGGATAGTTACATGCTTCACACTATTAATTGTTCGACATGTTAGAATCTCCCTGCCAAACATTCCCCTTCAGAACGAGCTTCAAGCTCTGAAAGCGAAAGTCACGAAGTTTGAGGAGGAACGGGGTGCACTGAGCGAGCAGATAGCGGTACTCACCGCTAAGAACGATGATTTGGAGCAGCAGTTACTGGAGGAGAGGGAAAACGCAGCACAAGGGGACAGTATGTACCAGACGGAGCTAGTAAATAGGAGAAATCAGGAGAACAGCTTGGCTGAGTTCAAGGTACAGTTATTCTGAGACAGGCACGTGAGTATGAATGTACTCTGACACACATTTGAGACACCGGGCGAGACATGATGTAGGAATGAGACGCATATAAGACGTGGGAAGAGACACGAGCGAGACATAACGTTAGAATGAGACCCATTTATTCATATCTCCATCAGGAGAAGTATGAAAGTCTGGTGAAGGACAATGAGAAGTTGAAGCAGGAAGTGGAGGAAGTTAAGACACTTCATATCCGGAGTAGTGAGACTGTCGCACCACCACCACCCTCCTCAGATGATGAACAGGAGAATACAGCGCGTGAGTTGCAACGCGTTATATTTACCCCATGATCCATAACCTGTGGAGTGTGGCCATCCCTCTTTCAAAACATGCGACTGCTCAAATCAGAGACTTGTGGATAATCCACTAATTTTTGGTCTTTGCCATGGTTTCAGGTATCCTAACTATAACCCCTGTTTCGTCTTAGTCATACCATGATAACTCCTCGCTCATTAGAGTTTTGGAAGCAGAAATACCTGCAAGCAACCTCTGACCTGGAATCGGCGAAGAAGAGTTTCGAAACAGAAGCTCTGTTCGCGGGCGATGCGGTGAAGCAGTCTGTGAAACAACTGGAGAGAAAGTTACAGGTAGGACTTGTTTTAGTCGCGTCTTCCTCCAAAACTCTCGCACTGAACCAGTGGTACTGTATCAGAATACAGTGGTACCGTACGGAGTACCACCCTACACTTACACGCTACCACTCTCATCACCACTCATTACCACGCTGCTAACGGCTACCACCCACCCGCACAACAGGAGTTGGAGGACGAGAAGGATCACCAGGAGAACCTAGCCGCGAACTACAAGCGGACACAGCAGAAACAAGCGGAGGAGATTGCCGATCTTAAGGTCAACTTGGAACAGATTCAATCCCGGAACACGGACTTGGAGCGGAAACAGAAGCGGTTTGACCAGGTCAGTGTGGGATACGTCTCTAATGTTCTGTAGCAGCAACAACTGTCGTTTTCCTGTTTCTTATTCGGTTCCTTCCCTGACAAAACCCGGCGGCCGGGTGATTACATAGGTCATTAGGAATGAACGTTGTCATAGCAACAAAATCACTAATCACGTCGTAGTGGCTGATGACAACAATTGGGACATGCTGTATCTTACTGTGCGCTATCACAGGAGTTTGCGAAGGCAAACCATGCTCTAAAAGCGGAAACCGCATTGAAAGAGAAGATAGGAAAAGAGAAGGAGTCCGTCCAGAGTGAATTGATATCTCTGAAGGATAAGATGAGGGAAATGGGAACAGCGGCAGAAGAAACAAAGAGAAAACTCGCTGCGGCTGAGACCCAACTACTCGACCTCACCTCGCAAGGGCTCGACACCTCTGATGTAAGTACCAAAAGTAAATTTCAGTTGTAAGTGTCAGTGAGCGGTAGTTCATTACACTCTTTTTACCCTCTTTTCTCGTAGGTTGCACAACTGAAAAAGGCTAAGCGTGATCTTGAACAGAAAGTTGAAGAATTTGAAGAAGATCTTGAGGAATCGGCTGCCCAGATCGCATCTCTTCAGTCAGCTAAGACCAAGGTCAGTATTCGTCACAGTTCCATGTGACGTGTTCCATATGACATGTTACATGTGTTCCATGTGATGACATGTTACATGTGTTCCATGTGATGACATGTTACTCCTCGTATATAAGACAAATGTAACCGGGTCCCTGCTCAGTGGGAGATGGAGGCTGGTTCACTGCGGACACAGCTGAGCAGAGAGAGTGAAGCAAAGGAGGAGGAAATTGGACGACTCCGTGACACTCTCTCCAAGAGGGAGAACACTCTACAGCAACAACTTGAGGAGGAATATGCTAACAGCAAACTAGCACTCAAGGTAAGCTAGCAAACTAGCACTAATGTTGATCTAATTTAATGTTCAATAAGCACTCAAGGTAGAGCAGCACTCTTATTGTACCACTACCAGCTGAATCATTGTGTTGTGAGTTATCATTAAGTTGCTCTATAATTATTCCGTGATGATAATATGCCTATTGCAGCAAAAGCGTGAAGTAGAGAGAAAGTTGGCTGAGCTCCAGGATTCAGCTGTGGGTCAGGAAGATATGAGGAGAGTTAAGAAGCAGCTGGCAAAGGTGAAAGCACTGTACAGAGAAGCCCAGGCAGAGCTTGAGGAAAGACAGGGATCTGCTGTGAACAGGACTCAGTTGAACAGTCTCAAAGCGCAGGTGAAGAATGTGCAATGTGCATTACTGTCTGTTTGTGAGTGTGTGTTTGCGTAATTTGTCTACTGTTGGAGTTTGGTTTTGCGCATGTCCGTACCTGCGTCTCTGTGCATGTGTCCGTGTCTTTGTGTCTGTGGCAGTGTTTGTGTCTACTCAGTACTGTGTCTACTTTCTAATAACGTGACACACACACACACACATCGCACACAGATAGAGGATCTACAGGACGCACTGTCGAGTGCGCAGCGCGCTAAGCGCACCGCCGACTCCGAGCTACAGGAAGTCTCAGACAAACTCCAGACGGCCGAGATGAGCAAGATGGAAGCGGAGAGCCGTGTGTCCGGGTTGCAGACGCAGCTGACAGATTCCCAGCTCCGGCTGGAGGAGGTGGAGGAGGAGTTGGAGGAGAGGGAAAAGAGGAGTCGGCAGGGTGTAGCGGAACTCAATACTGTGAAACAGGAACTCCTGGCCGAGAAGACAAAGTGTGAGAAACATCGGGCCAGGGTGTCTGAGTTGGAGAAAGTGGTAGCTGACATGCAGAATAGTCTCGACAGGTATATTTCATATACCATGTATACCATGTATACCATGTAGTATACCATGTATACCATTCAAAAGTGTGCTCTGTGATGGGAGCGGTCGGTAATTTCAATTGTACGTGTCCAGGCTCCAAAGAGAAAGTGCCGATAAGGAGAAGGTTCTCAGCTTGGAGAGCAAAGTTAGAGAGCTGGAGTTGGAGATGGAAATGGAGCAATCTCACAAATCTCGACAGGAACGAAACATGAAAAAACTGAAGGAAACTTTAGCAGATGTAATTTTGGCAGTCTGAAGGAAGTTTGGCCCTAGAAAAGGGAACTTGGCATTAGGGCATCAAGCGGGCGTCGCTTTTCTCAAGATGTCCAATTTTAGATCCAGATGGTGTTAAGGGTCGAACTTCCTCCAGACTGCCCCGTAACTTTAAGTCTCGAAATAGAAATTGCTGCCCATTGACCTCTTGTACGAAGCTTCGATTTGTACCTAACTTGACACTCCGGACTAGGCTCAAGAAGAACTGGAGTCAAAGAAGTCAGCTGAATTGAGCAACCAGAACGAGGTACGGCGGCTTCAACGACAACTACGAGAAGCTGGTGACGTGGCTTCAGATATTGCCACTAAAGACGGTATGTTATCATGGATAATGGAGTGTGCGTAGCTGCACTAAATGTTCGTGATATGTATCAGGCGGGAGCTGAGAAGTCTGTTGTGACATCTGTCAACTAGGATAACCATGATGTTGCAGTTGAGTGGCACCGGAAGAAACGCGATTACGAAGAGCAGATAGACGACTTGACAGCAGACAGAACTCGACTGCAACAAGAGGTTGGTCGGATTAATTCCTTCCTGTTTTCTGTTTATATGTTGGTTTTGACCTCCTTGTATATCGGTTTCATGACAAGTTTACATTTTCCTTTTGTATTTTATTCACGTCTGATTGACTTTCGATCTGAATCAGGTGAAATCGCTGAAAGATCGCTTGACAACAGCTGAAACTCGTAAGGACGGCTCAGATAACGATTATTCGAGTGGCGATGACGATTATCTCAACACTGACTCCTCGCTTGAGGAGGATGACATCGATATCGACTTCAAAGGTACGATTTTTTCACTGATTTTATAACTCACGTCTTTTCTCAACAAGGGGGGGGTCCGACTAGCACTAGCAGCGTCCATTTGCCTAAAAAATCCCGATTCCGGCCAGCTGGCCGATGGCCGGATGGCCATTTTTTCTCTCTCGCCCACAAGCATCAATGATGATCATAGTAAGAGAGAAAGTTCTAGCAATTCATACAAGGAACATTTTCTGCTACTTTTAATGAGGGGTACGTCGTAGGTAAGTGAGTATGTCATACAATAAGTTATTTCATTCTCCTACCAACTTATTTCATGTGATGTGTGCTGTAATAGTGATATCCGTAGCCAAAAAGGAGCAATGTGCATATCATGGACCATACATCAGACATCTTTACCTACTCCTTCATGATTATCACATCTTTACCTACTCCTTCATGATTATGACTGCCGAGCTATTCAAGTTACAAGATGTAAGGTACTTACAAAAACAGCACTCTGATCTCTTCTTATTATTGACAACTGACAAGGCGCAGATTATGTGAAACTCTAACACCCGTTTAAATTATAGCTAAACACAGTGTGTCACGCCCGCATATAATAGCACTCTAAGCACCTATAATACCCCACTAATTTGAGGGCACTTTGCTAATGAGAAGAGTAAGAAGTGGGTCCTGAAACCCCGAGACGTGATTGAAGTGTAAATTTAGGATTTCAATGTGTGCTGGACGCCACGTGGTCAATAAGCGCCTACTTTAAATTTCCCCGCTGCTCCTGCCGCTGTTCCACGAGAAATTTATATGAGCCCGGTGAAACTCATCGGGATTATTTTCCAGAGCAATTCGAATAGAGAGCAAAAAGGGAAAATTCGATTGGTTTTACCAGTAATTTATGACCCTTCCCACCTAAATGCTTAAATGCAACTAAATTTCACAAATGAGTGAATACATGAGAGGCACACTATGCAGTTTAATAAAATGACCATTTAATCATGGAATATTCGGAATGACTTCAAAGATCCTCGTATTCGAAGGTCCACCCTGTGCTCCTCTCCTCTCCCATCACTAGCTGGTTATTTTCAATGTTGAGGTACATCCTTACCTCCGTCAGCTCATCGTTCTCACGTGGCTCCCCAGGGAGAACAATCCCGAGGGAACAGTCGATCGGGGTCATCACGTTATCGGTCTCCTCTATCTTGAATCCTGTGACTCCTGACCGCTGACTGTCCTGTGGACTCGGAATTACACTGTACCCGCCCTTAACCATGATATGTCTGGCTTGCCATCTGTNGTGTGTGTGTACCACACTGAGTAATACCTGGTATACCGTTGTATAGACTGTGGGAATATACACGGGGTTTTGCCGCACCTAACCGTCCCGAAGTTACTTGTAACTGAGAGGTTACCAGTAATCACGGAGTATAGATACAATTTCCGAGTGAAACGCGAGTTCCTGTTGATCCGTTGTGTAACCCGATAGCGGCTGGACGTCTGGAATGGGTGATAGACAGACAGATCGCAGACCAGCGGAACAAGAAGAAGCAGCACACGCATCTACCGGGACCGGGGCTCAAGGAGGAGTGGGAACACAGAATAGAGCAGAAGAGGGTCGTCGACGAAGCAGATCAGCAGTAAACAGTACAGAGGAGGAGCACAGGAGACCAAACAGTGTGCCAGCTCAGATCGACAACACGAGGAGAGATGCAGATCCGCGAGAGTTTGATCCGAGAAGAAGATTTGCAGATCAGGGAGTACCGGCCCCAAGGTCGAGACGGCAATCGAGGCATGAGGGACAGCCTGGGGGGTTCGCTCAGGAACACACTCAGCAGCAGATAGGAAGAGTAGGAGATGGTTTTGGTTTCCACGCAGGCTTCCCGTTCCAGTTTGGACCGATGGAAGGGACTCCATCCCGACATGGGGCTTCAGTTGTTGACAGACCACTCCCAC
>CAMPET010000032.1:312330-327948 GCA_946803715.1 Beroe ovata | reverse complement strand
ATAATGGAATTTGCATGGGTACACCCCGGTTTGCATTTCTCACCTTTGGGCCTATTGTTTCTCGTGAAACATGTTGTAAGGGGGCCTTTCTGCAGCGCTTTGATAGCTTGAGGAATTGTTCGGACAAACTTTGCACCACCTATGATCACAAACTGATCATCCAGAGCATTCGTGAAGTTCCCAGGGTACCGCACACCACATCTCTTCATACACTCCGACTTTCCCTCACCCCACTTGAAGCACTTGGTCCTTGTGTATGGGATCTCGTCCTCCGGCACGACATACATGTCTTTCCGGACCTGGCCCGAGGGGAAGTAGATAGACGCCCCCACACACACCCTTCCCGAGCAGTTCATTATGTTCTGTATGGAGTAGGGGATATAGTTTTCCGACATGTACGCAATCCTTCCCTCCAGAGTCTGTGTCCCTGCGATAAACGCACATGATCCGCACATCCCCTGCCATATCGACTTGTGAATTATCCCCTGATCCCGGAGATCAAGCTCCTCTGGATAATCGTCCAGGTTTATATCACTGTCATCGTCCGATTCACCGTCTTCCTCGTCATCGTCGATCAGCTCGCTCTCGTCCTCTTCTTCGATCTCGCCGATCTCGAGTCCGTTTGCAAACTCCAGCTCTTCGAAGTGGTCCAGCTCAGCCTGGGACTCCTCATAGTCCCAGTAGAGCGAGAGAGAGGAGGTGAAGAAAACTGCCAGGAGAAGAATTTTGATCTTCATTTTGACAAACTCAATGTGTTGGTTTAAGAGGGGGTATAGAGGAACTTTTATATGCGGCTGTTTTCACAGGAATATAGCAGGTGCTATATTGGGCCCTACATATTGGGCCCTATATTCCTGTGAAATTAATTAGCAGGTGCTATGTTTTACGGTACGTTTTAAATTTATCTTTCAGAGGTGTCAACGTTGATGACTGTTATTATGTTTGTTATTATGTTTGTTATTATGTTTGTTATTAAAGCTCACAAATATTGGTAACCTCCTGTTTTGACGTTCAGTTCACACCTAGCTACTGAACTTTTCGAACAGATTCAAAGCACTTACCTTTTCACATCTATATAATATTTCATTGGTATATATTAATATGAACCGGTCTGGTTAATGCAAACCCTCCCATGCCCTACGTTCTACGTAGTACGTAGATGAGATTTGTGACACCCTATCAGACTGTTACGAGCTTCTTCTTATTAGGGAACAAGTGAAACGATTGCCATGAGGCACTTGGGAGCCTTACCACTCCCTTTTGGTGTTTATTTGCACATGGTTCACAGTGGTGCCTGAATATCAAACAATGAAAATGTGTACGAAACTATTATAGTCAAAAACAATGGAAATTGTTTAGGTTTCGCAGCCACTTTGTACTTCTCCTAAAATAGAGAAATAATGTGATAAGAACCTAGTTTCTTGCCCGTCAGTGGCGGTGCCAT
This sequence comes from Beroe ovata, assembly GCA_946803715.1. Taxonomy (NCBI): domain Eukaryota; kingdom Metazoa; phylum Ctenophora; class Nuda; order Beroida; family Beroidae; genus Beroe; species Beroe ovata. The sequence goes on along the minus strand of CAMPET010000032.1, from coordinate 326,504 downwards.
TTCGTCGCAGGAACTCTCCTCGAATATCGGAACCTTGCCTTCTGGAAATTCCACAAGTGTTTGGTGACTTGGAATGTATTCAAATTTCAAATGTCTCCTCTGATTTATCAGCAAAATGTTTCTCTCTGGAAGTAATGTGCTAAGACCCCTCTTTAAGGTGAAAATTTCAAAAAGCGGCCATTCGGCCATTTGCCTAAAAATTCCTGACTTCGGCCAGCTGGCCGATGGTAGTCGGACCCCCAACAAACAAGTACAACCTGAATAGCCTTGAATTCCAGCGAGAAAAACTTTCAGTTGAAAGACTTTCTGGTAAAACGCTGGCAATTTCAGATTCCAGATTCTCGAACGAGGACAGCCCAATTTCTTCACCCCCGTCCTCCCTCCGGAACGGGGGAACGCCGCGCACCGCTGAGAGGAGAGAGCGTCGCCGGAAGAGCCGAGATACACGGACTCAGGGATCGATCAGCGCGGCGGATATCAGTGCGGCCCGCAGGCTCGCCAACGAGGACAGTGATGATCTGAGGAGATAACACCCACGATGATGGGAATCATGATGCTAAAGAATATTCATCGAGAGAGCGGATTAACTGTTGTGGCCGTGGTAAAATTGCATGTGCAATGTGAGCGAAGCTGGATGAAACTGCATGTGCCCATTACTTCACGTTTCTAATCGTAGCGAGAGGGGCGGAAAGATTATTTCTACTTTAGAATTGGAATCAAAGAACTGTTTTTACTTGCTGAAATCACTACGAAATGCTCATTCATGCTGTTGAAAGTAGCTGTAGAGGAATTAATTTAGTTCAGATGATAGAGTTTATAAGTATAACAATATCATTTTGAGCTTTTTAACCGTTACTAAATGTTGAAGAAAAGATATATTTACAACTGTATAATTATGAGGCAATTGTTTGTTTTTTTCCCGAAATTCAAATACATCGTCAGTTATTTGATCTGAAATATCATAACCTTGTTGACTTTCGTGACGACCAACAATGAGTATCACTATTAAACATGGCCGATCCAGGAGTGATAACGGTCACTTTGACACCTTTTCAGTGTTCGTCTGGCCCTCTTTTCATTTTGCACGTTCAACGAGTCTGATATATTTTTCACCGTGTGCAGCCGGCAGCCCAAATGGTGCTGCGCGCGCGATCGACTAAAAGTGCTAAGTGCGCGCGATGATAATCAAAAAAATATAGCCGCGTCCTACGTTTTCGATCATTTAAAGTGTGACCGGCGCATTATTTTCTCACTAAATCGAAACGAGTTTTGGGAGAGAGGGGAATTTTCAATTTTGAAAGTTGAATTGGCACGAAATAATGCAAACATCCACATCTAACATGAATCAGCTTCAAAATTTACAGCTTTTGTCAAAATCTTTTTTTGCTATCCCTTGCTGTGTTGATCACAAACTTCCTTATTCAGTCTTCTACAATGAGTATGAGGCGATTGGTTTTTACCCAGTTCAAGTTTCCCGACAACCGTTATCTGATTGAAAACCACGTCAAGTTAGCACTTCACTTGTCGGTGCTGTCTTTAGGCACATGACTCGAACTGCTTGCAGAATAGATACTCGACGGGATGGGCATCAAGTCCTGGGGCAGGTAGAATCGTGGCAAGAACATCTCGTTAGCTTTCCCCGGGTCTGAAACACGCACACAGTAAGTGTCCTACACTCGGCAACTTAATTTGCAACAACATCTAGCATAGTGATGGATTATGAACGAACTAACCGATGAACGCTTTTCTCATCGCACCAACTCTGCGGTCTACTTGTTCCTTCAAGTCTCCTGTATTCGCCTGATACGCGAATAGTTATAGAGGGTATAAACATATAGTTTTAGGCACATAGTTTTTAGACATTGATTGCATATTATAATCAAAAAAGTTGTGGCACTAGATTAGAAAGCAAAACTTCCTTGCATTACCTTGAAGTGTTGTTGTCTGTGAAGTTGTTGTTGTTGTTGCTGTTGTTGTTGTTGTTGATGTTGCTGTTGATGTTGCTGTTGATGTTGCTGTTGTTGAGATAATTGTTGCTGTTGAGGTAGTTGCTGTTGTTGTTGTTGTTGAGAAAGTTGTTGGAACAATGCTGGCAGCCCACTGCGTACCAGCATTTCGGGACTGACCATCTTGTTTACCATTTGATCTGACATCGCTCTCAAATGGTGATGTTGCATCAACTGAAAAAGAGACATTGTGGTATTTACAGCTGATGTCAGGAATCCCGAAATCAGTAGATGCCTGACCCAGGATGAATATTGAATATAAACAAGCGTGGGAACGCCCACGGAGCACTAGAAAATTGGCAAAATACTGTTCAGGGCAAACAGACAAGCTACACAATTTTACACAATACACGGGATATTGTTAAAACTACCTGTTGAAGTTGGTTAGGGGCTGCCTGAGTCTGTGCTGTCAAAGCGGCAGCGAGTTCCTGGTGTAGCATCCGCTGTCCACTGAGTTGGTGCCGCCTCACGGCATCGGCCTCTGCTATCGAGTTAGCCACCGCCTGATCCAGCTGTGCCGCCATGTCCGACAGCCGCTGCTGATCGATGAGTGACCTCTCACCCAGACTCGATTCCATGACTCTCTGCTGTTCCGATATGTGCTTCTCAACAAGCTGGCTAGCCAGGGCCCGCTGTTCTAGTCTCTGCTGGTGCTGGTGCTCAATGAATGTCTTGATGTCAGGTTGTGATGCACGCGGCATAGCACTTGACCTGGGTCCTTGCTGCATGTAGCTCGCTCTCAGCAGGGGGGCACTACTGATACGCGGCTGCATCAGACCTGATGTTGTGGCCACATTTCGCACCATGTTTGCAGATGTGCCGATAGCTTTGGGCTGAACTAGACTCGGCCCAGGTTTAGGCTGGATCAGGGAGGAGCCAGCTTTAAACTGAGAAAATGCAGAGGACCCGCTTGATAGGGGCCGTTTTTCTGCTTGCTGAACTGGTCTGCTACACGAGGGAGAGGGAGTTAGAGAGAGCACGTGACTAGAGAAAATGGGTAAATTGATCATGGACCATGAGTTCCTGCTCACTGACCTCTGTCTATCGGCCATCATGAGGGATATCTGATGTGAGGATCGTACCGTGTGACTATCTGAACTCTTACCGCGAACATTTACTGTGTGATTATCAGTGTTAGCATAAGCATAAATGTTCTAATGTTGTCATAGTGACACTTCATTTCAAAGAGAGAGAATCTACTTACTGATAGCCTGTCCTGGCATTATCTGTGCAGCATTGTGAGGGATACTTCTCTTTTCCATACCCTGCTGTTTGAATAACAACATTATTCTGATCGTACTACAACACAATACACGGTGTACTGGTCACATCTCGATAGGTATGCTCACCACGTTTACACTGAGGTGATGGGGAGGCATCTCCTGTTTTAATACCGCCTTCCTCATCTCAGTTTTCTTTTCGTGGATACGCCTGTGCAAAACACTCGCTATTCACGGGGCAATTGTTGTTATTTTCCCCGATAATGTTGAGGTGTTATTGACAAAAAGTTTCTTCGAGGGCGGAATGCAAGATGTTAATTGTAGATGTATAAACTCTCTTGATAGCAATATATATCACATTCACACCTCTTCCCAAGACAACTTCCACCTAAAATACTAATTAACCAGTAACTCACGCTCCACTTGCTTCCTCCGACATGTCGTAACAGAGGGGTAAGTCACAGCTGGATGAGGAAGAGGGGCGGCTAGGTTTCCTGCCGTCTTCATCTGCCTCATCTGTCTCACTGCCACCACCCCCTCCGCCACCCCCTGTCGCTGTGACGGTTATAGCCGATCAGGATTGTACGTGATATGTGATACCAGTGCCAGCACATGTAACCAACGTGGTACCAGTGTATGAAATCAGCCCGTTACCAGTATGTAACCAACGCGTTACCAGTGTATGATAACCATCTCGTTACCAGCACGTATGTGTACTACTGCCACAAGTTAGTAATATCTAGCCACACTAACTAGTGTGTAACTTAACCGTCACGTTAACTTAACTATCACACATACACGGTTAATTACACCGTTGATTAAGTCCTACCCTACCATAATCCATTATTAAATGAAAATTACCCATACCTACTGAAGAGGTGACTGGGTGCTTGCTGACACCACTAACACCACCATGTATGATCTTATCTTTGAGAAGAGCACCCTCACTTGACAGATGATGATGGTGATGGACGGTGGTCTCCTTGTGTTTGGTCGACATCCTCACTTTCCCGGGAATCTCCTCTTCTGAGGAGTCAAAGTCGTACACTTTGAATACGGACGATTTCTTATCCACTGCTATGGATTTCTCCTTCTTCTTGGAGCTGTTACTGCTGCCCTTGTCGTTAACAGGTTCCTCGGCTGCTTGCTGGTTGTCCTTGACATGAGATTCTCCTATCCAGCCGGTTATTTTGATGGGGTTTCCCAGGTTGTCTTTGGTCTCTACCGGTGTCAGAATGGTGTAGCTATCCTTCTGGGATCTGTTTTTCAGTCTTGCTTCTCCCTATAAACACAGTTCGATATTGTATACATGTGACAGAAAGACGGGGGTTTACTTGTCAATGTGGATATCATTGACTAACCTGCGGTACTTGTTCCTCTTCTACTCCTGAGTCCTCCACTGCTACAGCTGTAGGTGTGACGTCTTTTGTTTTGGGACCAGTCCTCAACACGTACTTCCTCGTGGTATCTGAGGGTACATTGGTTACTATCTGAGGGTACATGGGAATTATTGAGGAAGTATCTCTATAGCTGAACCTAACTACACTTCAGTTCAACTCCTAGCTTAGTTGCTAAATGCAGTCGGTCAAAGATCTGTGATATTCTCCGAGCACAATCAAAATCTTGAGACTAAAATCATGGATACGACGAATAGTTGATACTTCATACCTGTTATAGCAGATTCCTGTTCGGTCACTGATTTAGCAGTTAGTCTCGGCAGATTAGGGAAGGAGTTTTCCCCAGGCACTGCCTCTTCCTCGCCCCTCCTTTTCACAGTTGCCCCGATGTGCGGCATGGAGGGGGGAGGGTGGGAGGAGAGGGGAGGCGGGTTAGCAGCAGGGTTATGGAGGGGTGGAGGGGGAGGCGCAGATGTCTTGCTCTGACCATGGTCCAACTGGTCCGCCTGGTCATGACGGGGACCACACTCGTCACGGATTGAGTTGACCATTGCAATAACATCGGGGGTTGTGGGTCGGGGAAGGTTACCGTCATGGTGAGCCTCTAGCGGGGGAAGGGGGGCTGCAGAGCAGGAGTCTGATGTCAGGGCAATAGTGATGTTTCTCAACTCATCATCTTCTCTACTCTTCTCTATCTCAGCCAGTGTTTGCTGGATAACTGCTGGATCACTCTCTATCTTCAGGTCATTGCCCTGCGAGTGGATACTGGTGAGGTATCTCGATTGATATATATCTCAATTCAACATGGCACGGGAATGTTGCAAATAGGTCTATGATTCCTCTGAATTACCTCAAGAACACCGTTTTCAATGACAGCATTCACATTTGACATAACTGCTGGGTCAACATCAAAATCGTCAATATTTGATTCTGACTCGTCCGAAACTTCAGAGTCAACCTTTGACTTGGTCTCCTTCTATTAAAACAGTAATGTTAGTGACGGTATAGAGTTAGGCATTAAAATCAAAATGAAATCCACTAAAAATCAAAATGAAATCTCCCAGGTTTGCACAATCTTTTGGACCCTATTTTAATTGTCTTTATGTAGATATGCTACAATGTTATATTTTTGCCGAACAAAACTTCAGTTCAGAACTCCAAACATACCACTTGATTCTTCAGACATTCGTCTAGATTGAGTTTCTTCTTGTGGTTTTGGTAGTAATGCTTCACTTGTGCTGCGCTTCTCGTCGACATTTCCTTCGCTATCCTGTTCCAGTTTTTGCCCAGCCTCTTCAGACCTGCAGTATCATGCTTATCAGCTGTGTTGTTGAACATTGATCCATGAAACTATTAGAAACAGAGTCGGAAGTATTTATAGTTACTTTGGGAACACAAAGGACTAAAATATGTGATTATAACCGGGTACAGTTACAACGTAACTCACAATCTCTGAGTAGCTCTATCTCAGTGTCAGCCCATCCCTTGTTAGAATCCCACTCACTATCGACTCTCTTAGACCGTGTTATTCGGGGTGTAGCAGGAGGTGTCTGGGGTGTCATAATATCATTATGATAGGTGTCATCATAAGTGTCATCATGAACTACTTTAGACACTGTGACATGCATATTGCATACTGCATAGGTGCGGTGCTCAACATCACTCAACATTGATGTATTAACGGACATGTCCAGCAAAATCCAGGGAAACAAGATACTAACTGGTGCTCTGTGAACATTAAGCTGAGAGGTAGGATCTTTAGCAGTAACAATGCCTTTGCGCTTCTTCTTGGGTAAGAGTGCTTTATAGTTTTCTTTCTTTTTCGAGAGGTAATAGTATTGTACACATTGTGCAACCTGTGTGAACAGGATAAGGTTGAAGTTTAAGCATGTCACAATTGTCACAAAGAAGAATCACGAAAAATTGTTAAAAAACTACGAACCGTTTTCTTGGGAAGATGAGAAGCTATCTTGTAGAAAGCTTTTCCGTGGTGAGCAAACTTCTCCTTGAACATCTGCTTCTCGGATTCGGTCCACACATTGGAGACAATGGCCATGTGACACTTGTGCTGTTGAAGAGGATGGTATTCGCGTCCTGCAAGGTGTGATCGCCATTTCGTACAACATCATGTTCTAATGTTCCATAGTTGGATGATTGTCTGACACAAATCACAAAGAAAGAGATCGTGACTCTGTGACGAACCGTTCTCATTGTAGAAGCGTCTGCACTTCTCCAAAGGGTTGAGTATCATTGGGGGGAGGGTTGCAGCACATTCAACCTGCTTGTCTTCACTGTCCTGGTGCTCCGTGAGCTGATCCACTATTTCAGCCAACTCAGCCTCACTCCTCACAACATTGCCACCACTTCGAGCCCTGGTGACACATTAGCAAATACAACAGATAAATCGTCACCTTTAGATTTGACTCTATAACAGCTCTGAAAACACAAGACGCTGTGCTTTACTTCTCAACAATGAGCAAGATTGTTCAAGGAATAGAAGGATTGAGGTTTAGATAGACACTGGATCTGACCTGTTGAATCGATCCTCCTGTTCCAGCTTTTTCTTCAAGGTGGGGAATGTCGCCTCGAAATACCTTCTACACTGCATCAAGTCCCTCTGCCTCTTTGGGTTTTCATCCAGGAGTTTCCGCTTCTCCTGCCAATCTTTGTGCTTCGTCTTGAATTCTTCAGACAACTCTTTTTCCTGCAACATGATGATATAATAATAGAAAACCTCGTGAAAGTGTGGGGTTATGGATCGGAGAATCATGTGGTCAACTGATATTGGTGCAATACAATTGACATTCAATGATATCAGAGAATGGGAGAGAATTCATATTAATCTAATAATCTATAGCAACTTGTGTCGAATGAAACTCACTTTCAAATCTGTATCATTCTTCTTGCTCCATAGGTAATCCACCAAAGCTTTCTTCATGGTGCCCTCTTTCCATCTGAATGAACAGACGACTTATTCAAATGGTACATCGTATTCAAATTTGCAAATCCCTAACATATAGTAGGTAGGTAGATGTAGAGTGAAGAGATTACCCACTTTTTCAAGTTCTCTTGGTACTGTGGCAAATCAGACGGTTGCTTGTAAACGGGCTGAAATTGAAGGAGGGGTGTTAAGCTCATCTGATTGATGGTAAAGCTCATAACTCCAAACAATAGATCACTATGGAATGCATATCAGAGATAACTTAATCAAGAGCTTACCAATCCTGGAAGTCGAGGTTCTTGCATAGGGCATGCAAGATGGACCATGGACATGTGCTTCTGCTGTGCCAGTGCCTGATTGAACATATATCACGTGAATTGACACTTAGTCCCAACTATGATGAGTGACTTGGTACGTGAAGAAAATCGCCATTAATGTTAAACGTTCATTCGACTTAAGGTCTAATATCTGACCCTGTTCTTGCTGTATAATCTGTTGATAAGAGCAACGTTTTCAGCAACTTGACTCTTCCGTGGGTTAACATTGACCATATCAACTGATGGAATACCACTGTTCTCTTGTTTCTGAAGAATACGGTATACGAAAGCTTTATTCTCAATTCTGAGATGTTGTCTGCAAAGTATAACAGAGAAAAAACTCATGTATTCAGACTCCTACCCATACTTACAGCTAGCTCAGTGGTGACTTTCTTGATGATCATGTCTATGTGGACAATGTCTTTATCTGTCCACTCCATGGATGCGAGGATTTGTTCGGGGTTGTCAGCTCGAGACTCATCACGATTTTCATGGGGCTGTCCAATCATTTCCTCTTTTATTTCACTTTCCATAACACATACTAAAACACAGACACTATTATTTGGTATCAGGGAAGAAAAACATCTCATCAGTGAAACAAAATAAATTAATTAATAAATTCCAAACAGGAACAGTTAAATTCGATTGGAAAGAAAAAATAATCAGAAATCAACACGTTGGAACTTGAACATTTTCATTAGAGCTGGAAGTGATCTGGGATTCTCTCATATCTTTGACATATTCCCTGAGTCTATGATCCACAATATGCCCTGAAAGATGTTCCAAATCACTGATCTTGTTCCAAGCCTTCCTGGGAGATGCCTTTTTCCCACTGTGCCGAGCATTCTTGTGCCTGGTTAGGGCATGCTTGTGGTAAAACTGTGAAGTGCATTCGTCACAAGTGAACCTCTTTAACCCATGGTGCTTACTCAACATGTGACTGACCAGGTTAGACTTTTGAGAGAAGATAGTGTCGCACTCAGAGCATTGATAATCTATCCTCAAGTGTTGATTGTGAGCATCTTTCATATGCGAGGATAGCAGTGATTTGCTCTTCATTGTCAAATCACAAGACGGACATTTCACTTGCAATGGAGTACAAACCTCGCCACTAATTTGATTATCAGCAACGCTTGACGACTGAGACAGTACTTGTTGCAAAGTCACTATCTCTGTGTGGGTCTGTGTGTCCAAGCTGTCTGATCCATGACGCTTCTTCTTGTGAGATTTACTGATGTGTTTGTTAAGTGCACTAAACTTTTCAAAGGTTTCCCCACAGTCTGTACACATGAACTGGGAGAAATGAGCCCGTTCCTGATGTCTAAGCAGATGGCTGTGGCTAGTGAAATTACCATTGCACACATCACAAGTAAATGGGGTTAACACCCCATGTGTCACTTTCAAATGTTTGTACAACTGCGTCTTCTTCACAAATGATATGTCACATTTCTCTACAGTGCAAGAATAGTTCCTTATGCCTTCATGCAATCGTTCATGTTTCCGAAGGTTGGAAGATAACTTAAAACTGGAATTACAAGTTTTGCATACAAATGGTTTTTCGTCAGTATGTGCTAGACTATGGCGCTGTAAGTGACATTTTCGGATGAAAGTTTTGTCACATCCCTCCTCATTGCACTTGAATGGTCTCTCGCCTGAAATGATTCAATGGGTAAATTCACCATAATCAATTCAGTCTTTCCCAAAATCAATGAAACACGATCAATTGCAATCAATTAATTGATTGAACAACCTGTGTGTGAACAATGATGTTCCTTCAATTTCCATTCTTTGTCATATGATTTGGTGCAGTTTTCATGTTGACACTGGAACATCAAGGAACAGTGACATGGGTCTGAATGGTTGTGATGTTATTCTACTTAACTTGACTCACTAGGGATTATTTTTCAATTAGGAGGTTATCTTTGGTTCATGATAACTTAACAAAAGATACAAAATAGTTTATATAAGTTAAAACATCAAATCACTAAGCCATTTAAACATTCAATCCAGGAATTGATGTCGCCTGTTCAATCAAGATGATAAGAATTTGGCTTGTGTCATATAATCTGATGACTGTCGTCCGGCTTCCCTCCTCAGCAATAAAAAAGGATACTAATTCCCTTCATTCAATCCAAGACTGCAGATTGCACTTCTGATTCTGCGGGACATTCTCCAGCACCCCTCAAATCAACTCCAGCATCATCCTGGATTATGATATAGATTACATTTTGAACTTTTTCTTTTGCCCCTTCATCATTCTCCCATTCATCATACTTCTTCAGCAGGATATAAAAATTTTGTTCACGCAGCAGTGTTCTCACAGCATAACTACTGCTCATAAGATATAATGTGTCCGATATGAAAATCCTGGTTTGCAAATCTGATTCACGACTTTTATCTTCTGGGAGATACTGAAGATCTAGAGGTAATTTTTCCATGTCATCTTCATCTATGTCATCTCCACCATCAACTAGTGGGTAAATGATTCGAGGCAATGACTCAGAAAGTTTTGAATGACAATTCACATCAAGAGATAAGTTTTGAAGCAAACGTGCGATGTTGCGGCGTACAATGACATTATTAGGCATTGTTAAAAGTGACAACAAACTTGATATGATGCTATCCTCAACAAATACCTTCCTACAATCATCTATTATTGCTAGATTCCCCATCAACGCTGCTAAGTAACCTTGTTCTTTACCTTGAGACAGCAGTTGGATGAAATGATGATAATCTGATACTTTCAACAATCCACTGACTCTATTTGCAAAGTCCCCAATACTTGAAGCATTACTGAGAATTTTAGCAATGCCATTGTATAAGTGCACCTGACCAGAATCTTGAAATGCTTTTATCATCTTAGAAATATTATCCAGAGAAGGGATATATTTGTCTGTGAATGATGTCATATTAATTAAAATTTGAGTAACAGCTAAGGAAACTTCTTTGTCTTTATCAAATGAATAGTTCCATAGCAAGCAGACCAGTTCATTGTTTGTCAATATGAGTTCCAAAGATTCTATGTCAGTAGTAAACCCTGGTGGAATAATAACAATTTACTTATAACAAGCAACTGTCCTGACAACTACTAAAGCAGCAAGCTTGCTGTAAAAAGAAATAAGGGGGATGGTGGGGTCACAGTCAAAAGAAATACATATTTATTCAGAAGAGAGCTGCAATAATGCCTAAATTCAAAAGATGACTTAATTCAAAAGATAGACACTCACCTAAAAGAACATTGGCTGCATTTGTTCTTATTTCAGAAGATTGTGAGGGGTTCAACAACACTATAATGTCATCCATGATGCCTATGACATGTGCATGAACTAAATCCAGACTCCGCGGACCCTTTCCAACACAGACTTAAGTCAAAAATCTGACTTAATAGAAACTTGATTGCAAATTTTCAGAATCGAGTCTGCTTTGGAAAGGACTCCTGTTTTGTTCAAATCAGATAAATCAAAAATTGGAATCTAGGTTGGAGTTTGCTATTGGAGAAGAATGAGGATATTCATCTGTCATCCACTTCACCACATTTATTTGGCAGATTTGCAAGTGGACTACCTTGATTGCCTTGGAGGATCGATACTAAGTATTGTTAAACAATACTTGGAGGATCACGTAAAAGCATCACCCAACAACACTTGTCAGACTTTAGCTGACCTTTGTTGTTTGTTTTTTTTCTGTTTTTCTCTCATGCACTTGTAGGATCTTACCCTACCGTTGGTGCGCGCAATTTTCATTCCGCCCTTGCCAGGGATAAAATCCCGCCAGCAAGGGTATAGGTACTGGTAGGGTGAAATTCTACAAGTTCCCGCGCGCCGCTGTGTGACCCAAATACTCCGCGCGCGCTGCGCGTCGCCGGATTTTTGCGATATGAGATAATAGATGAAATCTGACAATTATCTATTAAATGGAAGGCCAAGGGTTTCATTATTATTGTTTTGTCGATCGATGACAGACCCTGTCGAGAATTTCGTCGCGCGCGCAACTTATTCTCAGACTTGCATCAGCGGTCTGGCTGTGCACACGTTGCGCGCCCCTATTCTACTCAGTGATCTGAAAAGTNATGTGCATCATCAGTTTCCTGTCCATTGTCTTCTGATTCTGTAGGAGGAGAGAAAAGTCCGTGGAACCGTGTGATGTGGTTATCCATACTCAAATACACCTCTATAGATAAGACTTTGGATGGCATCACTTGTCTTGTCAATCGATGATAGACCCTGTCGAGAATTTTGTTTCGCGCGCGCAGCGCAAACTTATTCTCAGACAAAAAATAAGTACGCGTTGTTTGGCGATGCTAGACCGCTGATGCAAGCCGCGAAAAATAAGTTTGCGCCGCGCGGCCCGGCGCGAATAAGTTTGCAAGCCGCGAAGAAAAAGTTTGCGCCGCGCGCGCAGAACGAAATTCTCGATAGGGTCTATATCATCGCTCGATCGACAAAGTACGCGGCTTGCATCACACATCTGCATCAGCGGTGCGGCATCTGCATGTGCACCGCCCGACAACACTCGTCAGACTTTAAATTTAGCTGACCTTTGTTTTTCACTTCATGCGCGCTTTCGCCTTTAATACCCGCATACCGGCCTTTTAAGTTTAACGATATGATAATGAAGGCGCGCGCGATCCGAGAACCCTGAACCAGAGGTCCCCGTCCAATAAAATCTCAAAACAATGTTCCTGCGCTGTGTAACCCATGAAATACTCCGCGCGCTGCGCGTCTCCATTTTTACTTTTAGGACTTTTCAGATCACCGAGTATCAGTAAAGTGAAGGACGCGTGACCCAACCTTCCGAGCCGCATCGTGTACACTGCACAAACATCGTGCCGCACATGCATGTACTCATCTTGTCAATGTCATACGAAATCAAATGATTAAAAATTGCAAAATGGAAACTCCTTGTTACGTTGTTTAATGATAATTTTGTACTCGATTATCAGCAATAAGATCTCATCTTCTCATCACAATCTATTCGACCGGCAATGAGGGTGAAAAGTATTTAAGTAACTTACAGTTACATAAGCATTAAGATGGGCTTGAAATGATTGGTATGTGATGTGATAATGGGAATAATTCACAAATACACAAACCAGCTCAAAGTCAAAGGTAACCGAGTAAATTTGAATCTTATCGTATTGAAGTTGAACTGACAGTAGCATAATATCCACAATTGATGACTCGAAACTGCTTAAACGCAATTTCGCTTAAATTTCAAACATGAGCTGAGAGTAACTTTTTGAAAATACTCATAAAATAGTTAAAACCTAGTTGTAACTGCTCCAAAAATAGAAACAGTTGATCTCAATATCAAATATAACCTATGGACATACAAGCTCTTTCTCTGAATAAGGAAATTTCAAGATTTTCTAAAATATGGTCAATACAAAACTTCATCCACGGCTTACATACTGATACATTTTTCTCAGAAAATGGATTCCTGAAAGCGGTAATTTTGTTCACAATACCAAAGTGAGTTATGATCGGGCATGGGAACGGTGTATCGACACTATATGCATTAAACAACGGAATCAAATCCGTTGTTATGACAACCACACTGTATATAGTATACACATAGTCAGAACTTTTGTACTTTGCTAGTCGATCATTATTCCAAGTAAAATAGCTGGTGAACCTTATGCAGCTTATGAAAATTGCTCATAGGAATTTTTAAAAACTTAAAAACTTCGGATTTCACTTTCGGGCATGATTTCAAGTACGTAGGTATATGTGTTTACTGTGTATATGCATTTATCATACAATATCATAACGATATAATATGTATCGTGAGAGTATAAATACTATGACGAAGACGCATGATAAAGTGAGCATGTTTCTCAATAAATATATCTTCCTTATCTCAAATCTACAGTATCTGTTTTCTCAACCATGTGCCATGTCACATTGTCACATGACAGTGATATCGCGTGACTGATGACACTGACAACGGATCACATCTTTGTACACCACTACAATACTCTGCTGCTACTTCACAATGACAACCGATTATCCCTTATAAGGCATGTGACCCGCGTGTCCCCGTGAATATATAAAGGAGGACCGCGCGTGGCATATATAAACTGGGCGTGGCAAATGTGTCAGCATGCTCGGTGTTTTCTGTGCGAGGGCGTAGCTCACTGGGTGGGGAGGCGTGGCAGGAGGTCCAGGAGGTAGTCCCTCAGCTGGCCAGTTTGTGCTGCTGCTGCTGCGTGGTCAGAGTTGAGACTGTTGCTACTCGTCTTGTCAGAATCAGAGTTGGAATTACTGGTTGAGTTGTTCTGCAGAAATAGAGGG
>CAMPET010000032.1:300949-312265 GCA_946803715.1 Beroe ovata | reverse complement strand
GTGTGTGTGTGTGTGTGTGTGTGTGTGTAGAAGTATAATGTTTGCAAGTTCCAACACAATTTCCACTCATAATTGCTCATTACTAAGCTGAAATCAAAACAGCTCCACTTTGTTCACAGATAATCGATGTCACGAAAGTCTGTGTGACAATACACTACAAAAGGTACCCTTGAGTTGAAGTAGGCGGATAGTGAAGAGTGAGTTATGTGGTGAGATGGGTGAAGTAGTGGTGACGGGTGAGGAGAATCAGGCTTGCTGACACCACTACACTTGACACCACTGCAGGAGACACCACGGTTTCTGGTGCTATTTGGTGCTTCTTTGAATGAAGTGGACGGAGCTAGTTTGGGGTTTAAATCACGTCTTTCTATCACCATAAGTTCATCAGATGTATACGAATTCTCCAATGATCTGGAACACAATGATCGTCGTTGAGAGGACGCTTTAGAATCGTCATCACTGGACGTTATATTGCTCGATTTGGAGGTCTTCGTTTTGGGAGCTAGATACTTGAGATTGTTTTGGATCCAGTCTTTGGGTAAATGTTTCATGTGCTTGTGAAGTGATCGCAGTGATTCCTTTGTGGGCTCCTGTTGAGTGAGTGAGGCGTGAGTGTGTGTGAGTGAGTGTGTGAGTAAGTAAAACGTGAGTGATTGAGTGAGTGTGTGAATGGGTGAGTGATTGAGTGAGTGAGTGAGAAGGCGTGTTGATGATGTAGAGCAGATGGGGAACAAAGATCATGTGGGATATTAAGACTAGGCTTCATAAACCCCAGCATTTACCTGTAGGAGATTCAGAGCACTGCCTGCGGTCTGCTGACCTCTCTTAGTAAGCTGAGCTAACAACTGATTCGTTGGGTCCTGCGTGAACTTTAAATTGTGATTTTAGAACCAGATCATGTGAAGTCAGGAATCAACACTCAATATATCATGTATTTCCAATGCATACAGTTAGTAGATTCAGGATGAAGCGATACATGAATGATCAGATCACGACATTGAGGAATCACGCTGTACACGAAGTACTACGCAGTATACACTGTATAGTATACAGTGGCCAGTGTACACAATGTACAACATCACAGAATACACAGTGGACGCAATACACGATGTACACAATGTACAATGTACACAATATACAATCACGCACGACGCCATGGGCCGGGCCACATTTTCCTACCTGAAGGAGGGTGTTGAGAGCAGAATTTGTGGAAGTGGGTTGTTGTCTACTTTTCTGTAGATGCTGCAGAAGTTGGTTAGCTATCTGCTGTCGTTGAATCTGTTCCAGGGTTTGTTGCTGCAGTTGCAGTTGTAGGGTACGTTGTTGTTGCTGAAAATAGAATGTCACAGCGTAGTACGACTGACGCCATGAACCGTTCCTATTCATATCTCTTCTCGTACCAGCCTCACCACACTGATAGTACGTTATCTCTCTCGCCTCACGCTCCTCACGCTGTCTCCTCACCTACCTATCCTAACCACAATTGTCCCCCACGCTGTCTCCTCACCTAGCCTCACCACGATTATCTCTCACACTGTCTCCTCACATATCCTCACCGCAATTATCTCTCACATTATCGCCTCACCTCCATGATTTGCTGTTGCTGACGTTGTTGCTCGGCAAGTTTTTGCTGCATCAGTTGCTCTTCTCGTTGTTGATTCTGGAGTTGTCTCTCAAACTCCTTCTCCTTTTGAACCACCTTTATGAAGCCTTGTTTGAGTCTCTCTGTATGCTCTTCACGAACCTAGAAATCATTTTGTAAGCAGTGTAGGGAAGGGGGTATGCATTGAATCATATAGCTGCTAATTATGATAAATTGCACTGATTAGAGAGCAGGTCGATAGCGAAAAACAGGATGTACCTGTTTGCGCAGTTTTGACGTGAAACAGTAGTAACACTCAAACTTGTCATCGGAGTCAGTTTTCTCCCATTCGGGGGAGAAGTCCAGCCCGCACACAATACAAGTTATTTCCAGTGAGGGAGACACTAAGTCCTCCTTAAGGGGATTCTTTAACCGATCCACTATGAACTCTAACCCTGTGATAGCAAGGTGATCTGAATAGGGAGCATGGTGTGATCAAGTAAGACCGGATGGGTTGTACAGTGAGATAAGAGAAAATTGGTTACTACAGACTCAGACACGGACACGGACATACCAGTGTAATGAAGGTACTCCTGGTCGTTTATATTAGGACAGATGGGCCACTGCAGCACCTTGGGTTTGGGGCTCGGTTGTTGGAGAATCATCTCCTCTAGGATCTTGGCCATGGCAGCCCGGTTAGGCTGTATGGAGGTGGCTGCCCCTGCTCCCGGCCGATGCATACTTCCCGACTGTATAGTGGGAGCACTGATGTTACTCAGCGATTGTAGCGAGTTCACGAGACTGTTTGTGTCCGACTTCGTTTTTACAGTCTGACTGTTCGACACTATGACAGAAAAGGGTTTCGTCGCTTTAGCGGACTGCCCGAGCGAGGAGGAAGTGCTACTGGGAGAGCTGGTGCATCTTGCGACTTGCTCGGCTGATTTGAGAAGGGGTGGCGGCGGTGGGAGGGTGGTGGCGGCGGTGGCAGCTGATCCCGTGGATGCTGTCAAATCCTTACACTCGTCCTTTGTCTACAGGACAAAATCACGGGTTAGTCAATGTAGCATATGCCATGAACAGAATGAATGAAGCACAGTCTATCGATATCATCAATACTGTTGTTACTAAGACATGAGGTACTGTATTCGGTTCATGAGAATGAATTGCAATTCTCATTATGAATGTTGGAGTGGAAAAGGCCGGGGTTTTCGCAATGTCTAGCATACAGGATATATATATGCAGGGAGAAGGGAGACGCACCAAGAAAAGTGTACTGTGTTCGAGTAACTAAAACAATAAACATATGAAAATATATATACAACTCATTTAATCGGCAATTTATGGTATGAGGTTGGTCATGGGACAATTATACAGAGAGAAGGATGGAAAGAGATAAGGTTAAAACCCACATATCACCCAAGTAGGCATAATGAGCAGATTATCGATATCATACACCGACACATACGCACTGTATAATACCGGAGAAAAGTGTTGGTGGAAAAGACACAATTATTTCCAGAGTCTATACATGCTGTTGTCAGGTATTCCTTGATGATGAACTTATAGATGAGGTACTTATAAATCAAGGTATTCCTTGATGATGTACTTATAGATTATCATTTACTACGAGATCATCACAGTCTAAGGAGCATACAACTATAAAAAAGTGCTAAATCTACTCCAAGGACGATAAGGTAGGTACACTGCTAAAATATGAGAATAAACAAGATGAGCAAAAAACAGCCTAGGTATATTGTAAAAACCCTGACAAGTTTCAATAGCAATTAGAGCAAATAGGTACCAAGTAAGCCGTGCACAAGAAAGACTATCATATAGGAACTTTGGGCAAACTTTTACACGAGTACAAATTCCCAGGTTTATTGTGCACAAGGAATCGGGAAGATCGGTAAAAAGGGAAAAACGGACAGGTAAGTGGAAAGTGCTAAAAAGTAGTGAAGTAAAAAGACCGTGCAACTTGTCGAACAAAAATTATGAAGCCACACAACTACGAATATATTATTTTACGTGTATCATGATAACTTTTTTCTCTCTTGATTGCAATATTAAAGAAAGTGTGGTACATATGCGTACAGACACCACACACGCACACACACTCACGCACTGAACACACACACTTACACTCACACAGATTACTGACGAGTGTGAAGATGCACATCGAGTTTCACGGAGGTGTCAGTGGAAAAAACACCGCATACACGAAGCCGAGTTGTGCAAATGAATGTCATCAATCACAATAAATGTCATGTGACAGACACCGCACATTTTAGTCTAAGACGACAGGCAAGAACCGCTGCAGATTGAGAACTAAAACATCGTCTAAAACGACACTTCGACCGGGGATGAGCTATTAAATTTAGATTTGCAAATGAAACCTGATAAATAACCTGTCGCACTAGACGAGTCTAGCAGTGTGGGAGAGTGTCAATTATTATAGAGAGACCAGAAAACGGTGTCATGTGATGGAATGAGGAATAACGAATTCCCAAACTTGATACTACTGAGTACTGACACCAGCAACTAAACAACGAATTTTATCACCATTTGCATATGTAAACGCGAACCGCCAATGGCAATTCATCATTTTACAGAGTTAGTGGAAGTAAACCCGATCAACTTATGAAGTTTATTGGAAACTATCCCGATTGAAACTGGTAATGATAGAGAAATGCGAATCGGGATCAAGAATCAGGATTTAAGAGCTAAGCTCATAAAAATCTTATTCGTGTATAATCGTTGCAGAACAAAGGGCTGAACAGCAGCATAATGCGGAGGTAGTCCCGCATGAAAACAGGAGGTACACAATGACAATTGCGAAATACAGCTCTAGCTCCCTCCTCATATAATACAGTATCTCAGTAGGTATAAATCCTGAATTCTCTCTGTCAGTGATGAATCAAGAATTGAAAAAGTCAGGAGGCATAGACTGTGAAAAGTGGTAGAAAACCCATTTCAAAGTAACGAGCGGTATTCATAGGCGATCTTTAGCACACTGTATAAAGTGGTGCGTATAGAAACTACTACCATATCATGTATGACGGGGGAGCAGTATACCATGAATAATGACTACCGAGTAAGTGGAGGGAAATAGTGTTTGTTCTTGAGTGTATTATGGTGCTTACTAGTGCTTATTAATACATGGGACATTTCATATGACACACACACACACACACACACACACACAAACATAAATCATCTAACGGCAATGTCATGTACTTGGAGGCAAGACGTATGAAGTACGATTTTTTAGATCACAACTTCCAGGATGGTCGTGATGGGTGAATTGGGGTTCCAAACCTGCTTTTCTATCAAATTCAGGATGACATTGGGCTCAAATTCAGGATGACATTGGCCTCAGACCCCATGATAATTGGCTTGGTAAGACTCAATGCGTGCACATTGAGAGAGAGAGTAAAAAACAAAGGAGAGAGAGTAAAAACGTGTAGTGACACACGAAGAAGCAGTAGCATGTGTGTGTGTGTAATACAAGCTGAAGAAAGGATCTACGTGGGGTCGTCCTCTCTCTCTAACATAATTACTCCGTCACACAACATACACTTATTATATATATCAGTACATTATCCAATATCCATTCATATTACTACACTCAGTATCAGGATGAACCTCTACCAGTGAACTACGGTTCGCCAGTGTGAATGAGTATCCTACTACCCAAACACATCAAATCAGGTTCCTACTAGGGGTGTATCCAGGTGTTTCGGAAGGGAAACCCCTTACCGTCGAGCAAAGCTAGCACATCACAATAGGGTCTTGAGGGCGCGGCCCCTGATGAAACAGTAAAGATAGGGTCTTGAGGGCGGGGCCCTGATAAAACAGTAAAGATAAGGATCCTCGGATCCCCATCTCGATTCCTACCGTTGTGGTACCTATTCATGATTTTAGCGATTCGAAAGTCCGTTATTAACTGATTAGAGCTTCTCGATGTTCAATTATTTGTATCCGAGGTATAACTAATAGTAGCCGAGGCATACTAGTCGCCGGGATTTCAAGCGAACGATCCGTGAAACAGAACAAGGTAAGTGAAATGTTGTGAATGAAAACTATCAAACTCTATTCAACACAGAAGAACAGAGGGTAGACCATCATGAGGGCTCTGTTCGATTGAAGGATCAAACGTTACAGACATATGATAAACACGACTATCAAAGTTAAACTCCTGTTTTGTCCCCCCTAACGGGAAGCTTTGTTTGATGATATAACTAGGACAAAAGACCACACAACACTGATAATGCAAATTACGAATGTACACAATAGGAATTGTAAATTGAGCTATGAATATATCATGATAGTAGAACCGTAGCAGGCTGGTTTTCACGTCCACGCTATTACACCTGTATCCCGATAGCATGTATCCCGATAGTGGAACGATGTATCCCGATAGTAAGAGGATGCAGGCGTGCCCGGTGCCACTGTATCCTGGCGGAGACGGCCGGAAAAAATATTTCAGAGACCCCAAATGCAAAATAAAAGCCATTATCAGAAATGTTCCAAGACCACCCCTAAATCATGCATCAGCATCTGTGCAACAGAGAGGAGTGAGCATNCCCTATCTTTTCCTATCCCTCAAAATACTCACACACATATATCTCTATTCTCTTATTCTCACACACAGACACACACACACACACACACACA
This sequence comes from Beroe ovata, assembly GCA_946803715.1. Taxonomy (NCBI): domain Eukaryota; kingdom Metazoa; phylum Ctenophora; class Nuda; order Beroida; family Beroidae; genus Beroe; species Beroe ovata. Next base: position 306,009 of record CAMPET010000032.1, on the reverse strand, counting down.
CACACACACACACACACACACACACACACACACACAAACATATATCATCTAACGGCAATGTTATGTACTTGGGGGCAAGACGTATGAAGTACGATTTTGTAAATCACAACCTTGAGGATGGTCCTGAAGTGAGCATTGGGTTCCAAACCTGCTATTCTATCAAATAGGATAACATTGGGCTCAAATTCAGGATGACATTGGCCTCAGACCCCATGATAATTGGCATGGTGAGACTCAATGCGTGCACATTGAGAGAGAGAGTGAAAAACAAAGGAGAGAGAGAGTAAAAACGTGTAGTGACACACGAAGAAGCAGTAGCATGTGTGTGTGTAATACAAGCTGAAGAACGGATCTACGTGGGGTCGTCCTCTCTCTCTCTCTAACATAATTACTCCGTCACACAACATACACTTATTATATATATCAGTACATTATCCAATATCCATTCATATTACTACACTCAGTATCAGGATGAACCTCTACCAGTGAACTACGGTTCGCCAGTGTGAATGAGTATCCTACTACCCAAACACATCAAATCAGGTTCCTACTAGGGGTGTATCCAGGTGTTTCGGAAGGGAAACCCCTTACCGTCGAGCAAAGCTAGCACATCACAATAGGGTCTTGAGGGCGCGGCCCCTGATGAAACAGTAAAGATAGGGTCTTGAGGGCGGGGCCCTGATAAAACAGTAAAGATAAGGATCCTCGGATCCCCATCTCGATTCCTACCGTTGTGGTACCTATTCATGATTTTAGCGATTCGAAAGTCCGTTATTAACTGATTAGAGCTTCTCGATGTTCAATTATTTGTATCCGAGGTATAACTAATAGTAGCCGAGGCATACTAGTCGCCGGGATTTCAAGCGAACGATCCGTGAAACAGAACAAGGTAAGTGAAATGTTGTGAATGAAAACTATCAAACTCTATTCAACACAGAAGAACAGAGGGTAGACCATCATGAGGGCTCTGTTCGATTGAAGGATCAAACGTTACAGACATATGATAAACACGACTATCAAAGTTAAACTCCTGTTTTGTCCCCCCTAACGGGAAGCTTTGTTTGATGATATAACTAGGACAAAAGACCACACAACACTGATAATGCAAATTACGAATGTACACAATAGGAATTGTAAATTGAGCTATGAATATATCATGATAGTAGAACCGTAGCAGGCTGGTTTTCACGTCCACGCTATTACACCTGTATCCCGATAGCATGTATCCCGATAGTGGAACGATGTATCCCGATAGTAAGAGGATGCAGGCGTGCCCGGTGCCACTGTATCCNAGAGAGAGTAAAAAACAAAGGAGAGAGAGTAAAAACGTGTAGTGACACACGAAGAAGCAGTAGCATGTGTGTGTGTGTAATACAAGCTGAAGAAAGGATCTACGTGGGGTCGTCCTCTCTCTCTAACATAATTACTCCGTCACACAACATACACTTATTATATATATCAGTACATTATCCAATATCCATTCATATTACTACACTCAGTATCAGGATGAACCTCTACCAGTGAACTACGGTTCGCCAGTGTAAAAGAGTATCCTACTACCCAAACACATCAAATCAGGTTCCTACTAGGGGTGTATCCAGGTGTTTCGGAAGGGAAACCCCTTACCGTCGAGCAAAGCTAGGAAATCACAATAGGGTCTTGAGGGCGCGGCCCCTGATGAAACAGTAAAGATAGGGTCTTGAGGGCGGGGCCCTGATAAAACAGTAAAGATAAGGATCCTCGGATCCCCATCTCGATTCATTAAGATTCCTACCGTTGTGGTTCCTATTCTTTCAGCGATCCGAAAGTCCGTTATTAACTGAGCTTCTCGATGTTCAATTATTTGTATCCGAGGTATAATAACTAATAGTAGCCGAGGTATGATAAACGCCGGAATTTCAAGCGAACGATCCGTGAAACGGAACAAGGTAAGTGAAATGTTGTGAATGAAAACAATCAACTCTATTTTTCAACGATTCAGCACAGAAGAACAGAGGGTAGACCATCATGAGGGCTCTGTTCGATTGAAGGATCAAACGTTACAGACATATGATAAACACGACTATCAAAGTTAAACTCCTGTTTTGTCCCCCCTAACGGGAAGCTTTGTTTGATGATATAACTAGGACAAAAGACCACACAACACTGATAATGCAAATTACGAATGTACACAATAGGAATTGTAAATTGAGCTATGAATATATCATGATAGTAGAACCGTAGCAGGCTGGTTTTCACGTCCACGCTACTATACCTGTATCCCGATAGTGGAACGATGTATCCCGATAGTAAAACGATGCACGCGTGCCCGGTGCCACGGTATCCTGCCGGAGACGGCCGGAAAAATATTTCAAAGACCCCAAATGCAAAATAAGAGCCATTATCAGAAACGATTCAAGACCATCCCTTAATGATGCATCTGCATCTGTGCGACAGAGAGGAGTGAGCGGGGAGTGAGCATATGCATACCCGAAGAAGAAGGAGATTTTGAGCAGTGACACTGACAAAGNCAACATACACTTATTATATATATCAGTACATTATCCAATATCCATTCATATTACTACACTCAGTATCAGGATGAACCTCTACCAGTGAACTACGGTTCGCCAGTGTAAAAGAGTATCCTACTACCCAAACACATCAAATCAGGTTCCTACTAGGGGTGTATCCAGGTGTTTCGGAAGGGAAACCCCTTACCGTCGAGCAAAGCTAGGAAATCACAATAGGGTCTTGAGGGCGCGGCCCCTGATGAAACAGTAAAGATAGGGTCTTGAGGGCGGGGCCCTGATAAAACAGTAAAGATAAGGATCCTCGGATCCCCATCTCGATTCATTAAGATTCCTACCGTTGTGGTTCCTATTCTTTCAGCGATCCGAAAGTCCGTTATTAACTGAGCTTCTCGATGTTCAATTATTTGTATCCGAGGTATAATAACTAATAGTAGCCGAGGTATGATAAACGCCGGAATTTCAAGCGAACGATCCGTGAAACGGAACAAGGTAAGTGAAATGTTGTGAATGAAAACAATCAACTCTATTTTTCAACGATTCAGCACAGAAGAACAGAGGGTAGACCATCATGAGGGCTCTGTTCGATTGAAGGATCAAACGTTACAGACATATGATAAACACGACTATTAAAGTTAAACTCCTGTTTTGTCCCCCCTAGCGGGAAGCTTTGTTTGATGATATAACTAGGACAAAAGACCACACAACACTGATAATGCAAATTACGAATGTACACAATAGGAATTGTAAATTGAGCTATGAATATATCATGATAGTAGAACCGTAGCAGGCTGGTTTTCACGTCCACGCTACTATACCTGTATCCCGATAGTGGAACGATGTATCCCGATAGTAAAACGATGCACGCGTGCCCGGTGCCACGGTATCCTGCCGGAGACGGCCGGAAAAATATTTCAAAGACCCCAAATGCAAAATAAGAGCCATTATCAGAAACGATTCAAGACCATCCCTTAATGATGCATCTGCATCTGTGCGACAGAGAGGAGTGAGCGGGGAGTGAGCATATGCATACCCGAAGAAGAAGGAGATTTTGAGCAGTGACACTGACAAAGTGTAAAGTAAACTGTCGCAACACACGTTCACTAAACCTATCTGTATATAATAATGATAATACTGCTGTTCAATGTATATGTAACACTTGTACAACTTCCCAAAACAGTAGTTGAATATTCACGGACACTCCATAGTTCAATTCCGACCAGCGCCAACTCACAAACTAGGAGTGGAAGAATGAAAATGTCGTAAGTTATGGCCCCCACGAGGACTTGAAATTGTTTGAAGGTGGAGGACTGTAATGAACCTACTACAATAATCGGGAAAGAAATTCCTGCATTCTCTCATTCTAACATCCGGAGTAAGACTCATTCTGTGACAATCTGTAGGTGGGAGGTGCTATGAATCCCTACTTTTCACGTTCACCAGTTATGTTACACACTGACGGGGGATGCTCCTTCATAAAGAACATATCAGTGTGTGNTGTGTGTGTGTGTGTGTGTGTCTCTGTGCGTGTGTGTGTCCTGTGAGTGTGCGACGTGCGTGTGTGGGTGTGCACTCACAAAGACATCGTGCTAATTTAAGCCGGAGTTTCGGCCTGTTGTATGGTGATAAAAGAAGCAAGAAATACAGCCCTCTGTTTTTCACACAGCAAAGTCGCTCTTTGGATATGTGAATCGTACAATCCTGCAATCTTGTGAGAGTAAGAACTCAGTAGTCAGCTTAACTTCAATGAGAAAATATACCGTAGCTAGAATAAATTAATAACACACACTTATACATGTATGTCATACATTGTATGTCCATCAACCGTGGCAGGGAGTTATCGATTATAATAATCCATGTGCTAGGGTGAGAATCGTGATTGTACCGAGATCTTGACAGAAATACAATGATAGTCATTATATGGTGTGTGTGTGTGTGTGTACATTTCCTACAGAAACACACACTCAGACGCACACAAACGAACACGTCACTCAAACAATATTGTACACCTAAATTTAAGCATCACACACAATGTGAACACCTGCACTATGAATTGACGATTTCGTTACACCACTGTCAAAAACGCAGTGATATCAGTATTTCTACAAACAACTCAGTTTCATACCAGTGAACCGTGAACTGTTTCTATCCTACACTGTGGAGAATTATCAAAATACCACTCTCTCTGTAGAATCATGAGGAGTCTCATTTCATAGTAAGACAGTGTGATATCATTCTCAGACATGACCCATATCAGACCCCGGCCTGTCAGAGAAACAAATACCCACCGTGAGCGTGACTGATGATGGCGACCATTCATTATTCAGTGTTCAAGTTCTACCGCCTGACCTATGGAGTATACTTCTACTGTAGCCTGACTTGTTGGTGGCTTCACATGTCGACCAATAGAAAATCAATAATACAAAAGGTGCAAAAAAAGTTTAGTACATTAAACCGTATCACTGGCCTCAGTACGAAGCTATACACTCAGACATACAGCTACGTCAGTACACACACGCGCACACACGCACACAGACACATACACACACA
>CAMPET010000032.1:262572-300535 GCA_946803715.1 Beroe ovata | reverse complement strand
CACACACACACACACACACACACACAGGTCACAGACACACAGAGCGACCCTGAGGGGTGAACCCGTTCAAAAGTACCCCGTCCCAATCTATCTTTTCTATGGAAACTATGAGGAGTATGAATACAGAGACACCAATCGTTCACCTTGTATAATGTACATTGTACAATGTGTAGTTGTATTCCTCAGTTCTAACGAACCATGTACATTGTACAATTAACCTTGTACATTGTACCTTGTACATTGTACAATGTACACTTTATTGTGTACATCTTGAATTGTACATCTTGTAAATTGAACGACATCATTCACTAAACAGTGTATACAGTGTAGTGTACCACTTTATACATTGTATACATTGAATGTACAATGTACATTCAGTAACTCCAGACAATGTACAATCATATTCCCCTCGTTTTTACAATGTACATCCATTGTACTCAGAGCAATATTAGATTCTTTACTCATAAACATGGGATATTATGTTCCGATCAAACATTTCTTATATCCACCCCATGCCCCCCACCTCAACAAGAAGAATCCCTATCCACCCACAAATATTATTTATACCTGGGGCTGTGACGACATTCGTTCTTGACGTTCCTTCAGCTTCGCTTGAGTGAGTTTCAACTTCCTGAGGAATTGCAACTTGGCTTCCTCCTGTTTCAGACTCTCCTTCAGCTGGGCTATAATCTCATTGGGATCCAACCGGTTAGCCGCTTGAGAGACCGGCTGTGGAAAAGGGAGGGATCAGAGGGGTTAAACTTCAGACTACATCGCATTTCGAAGTATTTGAACTTATTGCTTTAGAATTTTCAGAAGGTAAAGGAATTTCCTAGTATGAACTTCCAATGATGCAATATTTTCTACATATCGATCTCAATTCTTATCCACATCTTCAATATCTTTTTACCTACTCGATAGCTGTGTGTATTGGCAATCATTATCAAGACAGCACCTACACTCAAAGTAGCTAACACTCACATACTCTCATTATAGCGTTCTAACATGTAATATATGTGTGTGTGTACGTGTCCGTTTGTGCTGTGTGTCTGTTCATTCGATAGTGTGTGCGTGTTGGTACATATTATTGAATATTGCTCACCATGGCTGAGAGTGCGTTCGTAAGTGTGCCACTGTTTATATATATAAGTGTGTGTGTAAGATGAGTGTGTGTGTGTGTGTGTGTGTTTGTGTGTGTGTGTGTTTGCGTGTGTGTGTACTTAGGCACTATCCAAGCTGATATCATCTTACTTCTGAGTTCACGAATTCACAATTAATGTATACACAAAAGTGTTGACCAGTCAAAGTGAATCATGAATGATGAATGAACTAATGATATCAAACCAATTTACTCTGGATTATACGGAAAACAGGTCAATTTAGAATGTAGGTACAAGGTGATTTGCAAATTAGATTAATTTACCATGATCTTCCTAAACAGAAGGTCATGCGTACACTTTCTTCCTCAAAATACACAATTTTCCATTGCCACGGAGGGAATTACACGCGGGAGCTCCCGGCATTATTACCTGAGCAGCGGGTTTGGCGGGAGAAGTGGTGGCAGGAAGGGCAGCGAGTGAGACGGGCGGTGGACTTTGAGAGGAGGCGTTATTGGGGTGCGAATTAGTAACACCTCCTAACGCGGTGTTGTTAGTAACAACTCCTCCCTCGTCAACCATCATCTTGGTATCGTCTCCTTCGACCTCGTGATTGTTGTTACTGTTGTTAGAACTGTTGTTTTCCTTCTTTTCTACGCCTGAAATAAGGGAGGGGGGTTAGACTGAAACACAAGCGTGTGTGTGTGTATGTGTGTGTGTGTGTGCACTGCAGAGTTTCCGTTTCTACGGGATACTGTGGTGCATACTGGAGAAAAATTCACGATCATTTGAAAAAGCCGATTCCAAAGTATTGGTCCTTTGGAGCTGATGGCGACTGTATGGCTGTGAACGTGAAGCGAAGGAAGCTTCTCTTTCATTTGTACGCATGGTATCAAGTAACGTGTGATAATTATCCATTGTGCAAAGCAGCGATCAGTGTTTACTGTTTTTAGCGTTCACATTATGTTGTCAGGTGTTAACAAGAGGTACATAATCATGTTTTGTCAAACGCTCACAATTATGGTAGGTCGCGGGTTGCTCTATACACTCGAGGAATCTCTTCAAGTATTCCATGTAATCGGGGAAGAGGTCGATAGGCTTGTCGTGGGTGAAGTTCAGGAGCCGTTTCAATCTCCGTAACCTGGCCACTCGGCACGTTCTTGACACCTTGCGATGGAGATGCACTCGTTTACTGGCTTCCAATTCCGGAGACATGTGCTGCTGCGTGGTTCAGGAGAACCGATACCCAGGCGATACCACAATGTTACCAGGTGGAGCGTTACCAGGGGCGGGGTGTTACCAGGCGATCAGAAGACGGTTGGTATCAAGTGGTGGTGATCAGGGTCCTGGTACTGCTGGGTCATATCCAAGAGAGTGACAGGGGCACGGTTACACGCTATACACAAGACTTGGGTTAAGCATCACACGTGTACCTACAACACACGTATACCTACAACACACGTATACCTACAACACAAACAAGCAGCCATCGTATCGTATACACGACAGTCGCAAACTTGTGAATCTAAAATGCAACGCTAACTTGATTTATGGTCATTACGGGTATAAAGACAAGTATACTCACTAAATTCAATAAACAGTACATACACCCTATACTTAAAGCATTTCATTTCACCAAAACCTCTCATGTTTGTGTTTTTTAGCTCCCAAACTACAATTGAGTAGGTATCATTACAGATTTGCTAGAGAATTGTTAGGTAAAACTTCTATAAAAATATGTAACACGTTGGAGAAAAATTTTAAACGAAATATTGGTTGCCAAATGCATCTTCAAGTATAATTGTTATATTGCGAACGCATTATGCTGATCAAAATTTTGTAGCACCCTCCAAAGAAGGAAAACAGAGGCATCACACTCAACGCACAGTCGCAGTCACAATTACAAACACAGTCACACTCGCACAGACACAGACATGTACAAACACACACAAACACAAACACTGACACACTCGAACAGACACAGACATGTAAAAACACACACAGACACAATCGAACAGACACAGACATGTACAAACACACACAGATGTACACAGATGTACACAGACACACTCGAACAGCCCCAGACATGTACAGAAACACACAGACAAGAACAAAGANAGATGTACACAGACACACTCGAACAGACACAGACATGTACAAACACAAACACAGATGTACACAGACAGAAGACAGGCACCCAAATACACGGACGCTGTATAGTAGCGGAGGGAGTAGAAGAAGTATGCAGGGTGATCAAGACCAAATGGGCAATATTTGAAATATTGTGTACAGCACTCATTTTCACACATTAGCTGTGCATCGTTTATATTCGTGTATGTTGCAGCGAACACATAACCCCCATCATGCATAACATTTATACGGTACCTACTTATAAATGGGGGGTAAATCTAATTATTATCCAAAATCCCTGGAATACCGAAATATGTGCTCTAAAGAAAAGTTCAAGATAATAAACCGGTCAAAGATGACCAAGTTGACCAAGATGGGTATTCGACGTATACTTCAAAACGATGTGTACTTAAGTAGTGTACGAGCATCTCACGTGTATGTTAACTGTAAGTAATATACTTGGGACGACTAAATGTCTTAAGTGGCTCGTGTGTATGTAATGCACATACAGTAAAAGTCAAGTTACTTGACAGTATCATGTATAGTACCGTCTGTTACTCATGTATACTGTCTGTCCAAAATGAAAATCCAGGTTCGCTATCGTACAAATGATAACAATGCGACCTTGAGTTGTCGTATAGGAGAGTACGGTATTGCCGCTATTATCGTCTGTATTGACTGTCAAACTAGTCAGCTAACTGTCGTATGAAACGGTATCTGTTTCGTCTTCCTGCATCATTCGACAGCAAAGTAGTCAGTATCGTACGGAACATTAAATTGTCGTGCAGATAGCAGCTGCTATTCGGCATAATCGTACGTTCTATATTATGGAGGGTCAGCTGTAGGAACCTACGAGTCGTAGGAAACAGTAGAAAATCACACACACACACACACACACGCACACTCAAACACACGTTCTCGCCTGACACGCAAACGTTTCACAATATTCAGCACTTATGTGCATGCCACGTCTCCATTTCAGTGTAATATATCGTGCTCCTTCATAATACACGTTGGAGATTGTCATGTGTGTGCGTGTGTGTTTGTCGAGCACACAACCACACACATAATGCTCGTGCATTAATATTGTAACGCATATAGTGCATTAGTGTGCCTCTGTGCGTGTTATGTGATGTGATGTGTGTGTGTGTGCGTGTAATGTGATGTGTGTGTGTTACTTAGTGAGAGTGCACGTCGCACGATCGATATTTATGAAATATTCAAACACAACAAACTGCATCATGTCTGAATAACAGCAGATTGAATGGCTCATAGAATATGCATTTCTGACTCTGTTCCTATTTCAGGGGAAGTGTGCTGTGGACGAGGCAGGGGAAATTCTTGACACGATAAGGTGAGTCACACGTCACACACGTGTCACGTGACACGTGTCACGTGACAGTATTACGTTGCTATAGAGACCCAGTGGCATGTATTATATTTTGATACAGCTATTGGTAAGGTACAGGTACAGTTGNCCAATGACACCTCCCCTAGTCCAATGACACCTCCCCTAGTCCAATGACACCTCCCCTAGTCCAATGACACCTCCTCCAGTTCTCATCTCTTTACCAGCATCAACCAATCCCACTTCTCACTTTGCACAAGATGAGTCCACCTATCGTCTGGTGACTCGAATCATTGATAATGCACGACAGAATCAGCGTGATTATAACAATCAACCAGAACAACTATCCCATCAATTATTGGAGCAATGATTCCATCTGTAGTCACTGAACAAACTACGTGACATAAACATCACTCTCATAAATTGAGTCGCAACGTTTGAAGAATTCGTCGATCACGATGATGATTGGTAATACCGGCACGGTGAGGAAGGTTGAATAACTAAATAACTAAAACTCAATAAACCTAAAGTTTTGTAAAATATCAAGTGAAATACATCAACTATCCCCCTTCCCCCCAGATCACAACTGTAACTCACCATCTGTAACACCATTGGTAACAACCGTCTCCCCGTTTGTGACGCTGAAAAATAGATCCCAGTGTTAGGGTAGTACAAATTCGTGGAGCAAATTCTACTCCTCATGAGGTGAAATTTCATATTTGTCACTTGAGGTAATATATTGAAGTGTGACACATTGGTTTATGACACAAGAGTGTGTGGCACATGAGAGTGTGACACATGCGTGTGTGACGCTATCGTACTCACTCTGATCCGTCAATCTTCGGCTTCTTGACGATAGGGAGGTCTGACATACCTACATACACTGCTCTGGTCAGGAGAAAAGGGTGTTAGTTTATAACAACAACAGGATCTCAGCATATCATTAAACGTAGACGTGTGGGAAGATTGGATACTGGGGAATTGTGGATAGTTGATGGTGGTCGGTGGTAGGAGTGACAGGAATTGCGCAATGTCCACATTATGGTATTGACTTAGTTGTAGTGCCCTTTACTTCTCCTAGAGCCTCCTCCTAAATTTGGAGCCTAAATTTGGAAGATGTTAGATAGCGCACATCTCGGCACTGCGTAGAGCCAGGGGGAAATGGATTGGACGAGGTACAAAATTGAGTGGGTGACATTAAAAACGGGTCAATGTGGTAAATGAATGTCGTCAATCAAGGAAACCTTAGAAAAGGGGGAGATGTAGGACATAGAATGACGGACAAATGGTTCCAAAACCCAAATTAAACATATGGAACGATGAAGATCAAGAAGATAAGTTCCCAATTAGACGACAGAGTATCATACATAAAAGTTAGATCAGACTAAAAATCACATATGGAACAGACTACTGGATTAGTTGAAAAATCTCGCCAAAACAGTGCTCAACTTCTTAGAACAAGAAGGAGCTGTATGAACAGACTAAAAATTATAGTGGGTATTATATTTGAGCTTATCAAAATAAACATTGCGTCGTCACATTCAATATTGGTACCAATTTAAATTTGAACGTTACTTCAATTTACTTGAGTGGCAAACTCAATTTCAACCCTGAACTGAGGGAGCTATAACATTATGATGGAGACAATAACATGTGCGACACATTACATGCTCACTCCCGTCTCCCATATACAGACGATTGTTGCTGTGTGAGTTTGTGTTTGTTTGTTTGTGTGTGTTTGTGTGTGTTTGTGTGTCTGTNGATGTTTATCAAAGTACATGTCAATTCAATTTGGTAAGCGTTGGAAACAAACGTGTATAATCTCCGTGTTTGTGTGTGAGTGTGCGTGCTGTAGGGGTCAGGTGTGAAGTACAGAGTGAATATATCTAATGCACTGAACATTGATCGTGACGCGTCATTATCGTGTAGTATCATATACGACGATACTTTGTTCACATCGAAAATTGTAAGATTGTAATAAATTGTTTGGGGGAGAATGTGGGTTTATCCATCTTGTTCGAACTTACATTAGCAGCTCAAATTGGTGATCGGTAAACGCCAAAAACAATGCAAAATGTAACAAAGACAATGCCAAATTTCTTGGTCAAGAACATTCTAACAAACATACATACATACATACCTACATACATACATACATACAAGAGATAAATACGTCATACATACAAACATACATACCTATATAGTATATACATTATACATACATACAATATTCATACATACATACATAGGTCCCTGTACATCGGTGATAAAGGCCGGAGGAGAGAGTGAGAGACGGCTGTATACTACATGAGTTAATTAGGTCTATTATATAATTAATATATAGTATTGCGTGTAACAATACACCATCGTTCCCGGTGAATGGAAGGAATATATATCGTGTGTATGTGTCTGTGTGTGGACATGACAATATGACATGCTTCAAAACCATACTATATGGGGGAGGCAGGGAAGCAATGATAATTGCGTAACAATCGAGCAAATGTACCTAAATGTAATTCCAATTTCCAACAATCAGAAAGGGCATTGTTTTTGGTAAAACGGAACTTGCTCCAGAAGGCCGAGATATACACATCACGCGCTCAGAGCAATCATATTCTGACATTCTATAGAACAGAGCACACGTACGTACATACTAAACACAGCCACAGCCCACAGACAGACAGACACACACACACACACACACACACACAAACACGCTCTCTCCTTTAAATCATGAATTGGACAGAAAATGAATCTCATTGCGTTGGGAAAAATATGGAAAAATATAAAACGTGGTTGTGGACGAGATGAATTGGAAACTCGTCATAAATAAGAGCCAAGCCAAGGCTCTACGAAATGAGTTGACCCCTTGGCCTGCTTATGCAATATGGACGAAACGGGAAGACTGCGTTAGCCATTACACACAGGGCGTTCTACTGTTAACGTAGCTTTATGCCATGGGGCTATCGGGAAATGATGGGAGCTCTCCCCCTCTCAGAGACCTATGCCCGGCGGTTGGAAGGTGTGGTATAGTTCCGCTCGGCTTGACACTCATTATATTATTCTATTTGATAGAATGAACGCCCCCATGCCCTATTTGGCTAAATTATCCCGAAAACACGTAACATTGGATCAATTTGAGGATCCAGAAGATACTTCACCTCAAGGATTCAGGACGCTTTGACGAAAAGTAGTTGAAAACAGTAGAAATATGTGCATATTTGTCATTGAATAGATTGTATGAAGTTCTTCAAACTGGGGATAAGAACAAACAAACAAACACACACCATCGCACACAAAGGTCAAAGTAACATACACACAGACAAGTCAACTAATGAGTAAGTTAGAATCACAAATGTTGTATCCATTCCATAATCCATATGTGTATGTATGTGCGTGGTGTGTGTGTGTGTGCGTGTGTGTGTGCGTGGTGTGTGTGTGTGTGTGTGTGTGTGTGTGTGTGTGTTTGTGCGTGTGCGCTTTATACGAGAGTAGAACAAAGTCTTGCTNGTGTGTGTGTGTGTGTGTGTGTGTGTGTGTGTGTGTGTGTGCGTGTGCGCTTTATACGAGAGTAGAACAAAGTCTTGCTAACAAATAATTGGTGGCTCTAATTTACATATCCACTCAACTGGCAGTTCCATATTCCACACACCGAACATCGAGATAGGAGGGATGAGTTGAGAACATTTTACCGTGTAACTTCCACTCTCAGCTCGTTCAGATACATATCAACAAATTAATTGCATGCCACACACACACATACGCACACACACATACTCTAACACGCACACACATTCACACACACACACACACACAAACACACGCATTCCTTCTCGTGGTGTAGATACACAAAGTAGGAAAAAGATAATCATATCCTGATTAATCCAACAGAACCATGAACGGTTCACAGATCACAAGAAAGGAAGACAATTCGCGCTCGTATAGGAAAAGTTCCAGATTGTGATGCTTCGTGAGTGAAATTGGGTCTGAAATATTATCAGGGGGATCAAAATATAATATGAAAAAGGAGGGGAAACGTAATAGGATTGAAGCAGTTAGGAAACACAATGCGTGGATGCTAGATGAATGGGAATTGAATAAATGAATTAGGAGTTGGTTACATCCATGTTCAAATAAAAGTATAGACTTGCTGCGAGTAGAGGTTACTATTAACTCCATATCAAAACTTGGACATTGGACAAGGCCAAATTTTTCAATTTAGTTATCCCATCACGGCTCTAGATTACAGCACGGTCAATAACTTGCTCCCTACTGATAATTGCTGACAAGAAGTAAAATTTCAGATAAGCTACACATATTTATGTAATTCGATATGAAAAGTTCAATTTTAAGTAGCCAAGTCACCATAGAAAATGTTAAATCTTTATGAGCGCTGTGCTATGAGAACGAGATTTTAAAACCAGCTTCTCGCAACAGTACAACACGAACTAGCAATAATAAATAACCAGATTTTCTAGATGAATAAAATTGAAAAGTACACTCCTTTCACAGTAAAAGCCCTGATCCAGGGATAGAAGGTGGGAAAGTTCATAACTCCCTATAGGACACCATGATTGTATTGCTGCTTGAAGAGCAGGAGGGTGTTACGCTGTTCCTCGGGGAGAGACTGAATCTGTTCATCTGTCAGCATCATAACCTGTCTGATCAGATCCTCCTTCTCTGCCGAGGGCTGCTGCTGTTGTCCACCAGGAGGTGGTGTCGGAGGAGCTCGGGGCTGGGAGGGAGCCCGTTGGGGCCTGTGAGCGGGGGCTGGTGGTGGTCCACCCGCCCCATACCCCGCAGGAGGAATGTGTCTGTCCTGGGGAGGGGGGTGCAGTTGTGGTCTCGCAGCCCCATGGAATTCGGAGGGAGGTCTGGTGTGCCAGGAGTTGGGGGGTGGTTGTGAGATCTGTTGTGGAGGAGGGGGTGCAGGTCGGGTGATAGGGGGAATGGGTCCACTGGACACAGCAGCTGGAGCTTTGTGGGGCACGGGCTTTGGTCGAGCCCCATGGAGCATACTTTGTGCTACTGATGGATCAAGGACTCGCATGACAACTAGAGCTTGCAGGAGAGCGTAGGCCAGTTGTGGGTTTTGGAGAAGAAGTTTCTTTGCCTCGTCAGGGTTTCCCAATATGCAGTTCTTCATTTGCTTCATGAGCTCGAACATCTGCTCAGGAGGAAGACTGGCTACGGCTTGAGAAATCGCTTCAGGTGCGTTGTCTGGTGGGCATGGTGCCCCGTATGGCGATACTTCGGGTACCACTTTCCCAGTGGGTCCCAGACTCTTTATCTCCTCAGACTTGTCACTTGTGGCAGTGTCTACACGGAGGGAACGGCCATTGAGCTCGTATCCCGAGAGGTTTCTCATCGCACTCTTAGCCGTTTCCTGGTCCTGATACTCACAGAACCCGTATCCCTTGGGTTTTCCAGTGTCACGATCGTACACCAACCTAAAACTTAGAACTGGTCCTACCTGCGCAAAGATATCCTTCAGACTCTCTTCTGTGGCTTCATAGGGGATGTTCCCCACAAACACTGACCTTAGAGACTTTTCATTCGCTTCCCGTTGTTGTTCGATTACAATCTGTGACATGGTGCTACAGTGGAAGGTTAGCTAATATTAGAACACAGTGAAACGACTACTTTGTGTGCGTAAATAAATGGAGTATATCAGAATCAAAATTTCAAAGATCTTGGGCATTGGGGTCTTGGGTCCTGCAGGTTTCCAATCAGATCTCCAAACTGTGTTGTATCAGCTGCGAGCCGAGTCAAGCTCTCAAGTTTCAGGATATAACCGGTATATAGTCCAATAAGAGTATAACAAGAATTGGGATTTAAATAGTCTGTTATCTTTATCGGAAAGAAAGAAGGTCGAAAAAACTAATACTTATTGTACAGCAGACATTTGGTCAAATAGGTCACCAGTTGTGAATATTCCATGATGATGAAGTTAGTGATGATATAGCATGGACAGATACTGATACACAATCCAACATGTCGGATTTGCCGGTCACTGGTCGATGTCGGCGCGTCAACGCCTGGGCGTCCGCCTAAATTCAAATTCGGCGTTTCAGCGAGAGTGCTCATGATTGTTGAGTATTCAAATTTCGGATTTGGTGCATATTATTATGGGGGGCAATGTATCGTTTTCATTACCATAGCAGCGGTGGGTGATAATTCTATAAAAATCTAGTTCCTTGCAAAGTGAACGTTATCAAATTGCATTGTCTCAGCCTACTTTGCCAACATTTCGTGGAAAATATGCACATATACAGACAGCAGAATACACGAAATACAACCTTCATAACATAGAGCACTATACAATGCATCAGGTATATACATCACTAACGCATCTCAGTTTACATGTGCGGACGGGCGGTTATGAAATCTAATTACCATCGAGGTCACGTGACATGCATAATAGCCAATTAGGGGACAATCAAATGGGAATCCTCAACTTAAAACGCCCATGAAACACAGTCCAATGAAGTATACATTGTACATGAAAAGACGTTGACTATTTTCCACGAATCAAACAAAGAACAGTCACACGCACACACGTATATACGCGTGTAGTAGCCAAAGCGAGGAGTGAAGGTAAATGTATGTATACAGTATGTGACGTAAGTGGTGATTGAGTGTAATTTGTAATTAGACACCCATGAAGAAACCTATTAGCTCCGAAAAGTGTTCACGTTCCGACCAACAACGGCGATTTTTGGAAACAAAGCAAAAAGGTAAAATTCAATATGGCCGACACAAGAGGAGTCAAGTGATACGGAACTGGTTGTACCTGATGCACCGACAACAGTATTAAATATGCACGTCTCATCATCATGCCATTTTAGGGAAGGATCAAGTCTATACAAATTTCAAAGTGTCAATCATTTTTTGAAAGAACGGAACCTTGGGACAAACTTGAAAATCTACAGCAACAACAACTTGGTATATTACGGGCAACATTCTGAACAAACAGTAATTAGAGGACATAGACCACGTTAGGCGTATGAGCAACAAATTAACGAACACTATTTTAAAACTGGATGTTTGCCTCGATTTGATATGAGTCGTTTAAAAAGTTTGAAGGAAGATCAATGTCCTAGCTGTGGAGGAAAGAACCAAACTCTGGAGGTTGATCCATCAACATTCAACGGTACATCTGACGTTGCCATTGGAACGTTGACGATGATCCGATGAGCAATTATATCCCGTATAGGTATCTACTATCTACAATCAGTATCTGGTAATCAGTATCTGGCTTTTAGTTATTTATTGCCCCAATTCAGTTTTCAATCCAATTCCAATGCCCCAGGCCCAATGGCACTAAATTCAGAATCGGAGCACGGAGCACTATAGTTTTACCAGTGTTGCACTGACTCGGGGGCTTGTCAACTTGGAGTTTGATAAAACCAAGGTATGTCAATGATCATGCATGGAATAGAGCTGATAAGATTAAGATATATTATGTATATCAAACTAGGGAGGTTGGGAAGACGATCTAACCTGAACCATCGAATTCAGATTGCAGATGCGCGCGCGTTATCCGTATCGTATGACTTTGAGGGTCGATTAGCGAGAGAGAAGAAATTAGGTCCTACCGAGACCCAGAGTAAGATTAAAGTGGAAGAGTACGGGTCTGCTAGGTGAGAATGTCAGTGAAACCATGGCGGCCGAGATCTGCAGTTAGTGGAGCAGCAACTGAGACCAGTGGAAGTAGTGGTATCCGTATATCCTGATCGACAGAGATAAAGAGGGCCAGGGTACCTTAATACCTTCAATCGCAATTTCCTTCTGATACTTTCAGTGAAGCGTAGTTTGGGATGTTTAGGCACTCAAACTCGTTATTGAAAAGTGCATAAAAATAACAGTAACTGTTACATAAATATTTATTTAATATTTAACGCATGTAGTTATTCATCATGATCAACTTCACAGCCACAGATGAAATCCTTATGATAGTGAAATCATATAAACATGATAAAAATAAAATAGCACTAGATAGGATGATCTCAAATTCAAATTCGAATTTTCAAATTAGGGTTCCCGGTTCAGTCTCACAGTTACAACTAAAAGAAACTGCCTCTCTGATTGAATCCTCCCCTGCCTCCGATCATAGACCGTCTGAAGCCCCGGCCTCGACCTCTAGGTCCACCTTCTCCATCTCTGAAGCTTCTCGGTCTGGAAGGGAGCCCTCTACGAGGTCCGTCAGCAAAACCACCTCGCCCTCGCCCAAAATTCCCTCGCCCAAAGTTACCCCGCGGCCCTGCACGGCTATTTTCGTGTCCGCCCCCTCGTGACTCAGAGTCAGCTGACTGAAAGCGTCCTGTGGCTGGAGGAGTACCATCGGAAGGAGCACCGTAGTAGTCACCTCCTTTCCTGAGGAGAGAGAGGATATTATGAGGTTAACTTTAATAGAGACAAGGGGAAATCCCGACAACAAGAATTTGTATCTTTGTATTCACTGTTAAGCACTCACATAGTGTCCTCGTAGAATTTCCCTGCTCTAGGGTCAGATAGGGCATACACTGCCTCCAGGATATCCGAGTCTAATCCAGCGGGGCAAGCAGCAATCTCGGGATTCACAGCTAGTCTCATGAGGAGATTCTCCAGGGCTTTCCTCAGTCCACACAACAGTGAAGCACTCTGTGCAGGCATATCAATTGGGATCCTGGCAAATTAGAACAAGTTTAACTCAGTACCCCATGTTTTTGATGATGACGTAACGAGATAACTGAACTGCAGTAGCAGTCGAGAGAACGTACCACTCGTCGAGCAGTATATGGTCCTCATGGGCGATGATGGAGCTACTCCCAAACAGAATGAGATGAAGTGGTGAGACCATGGTTGTGGTCTTCGCAGCGATAACTCTCGTCTTGATCTTCTCAGCGTATGCAAAGTAGGGAGAGGGGAAGATGTAATTTCCATTGGTGCAGTTCACAGAACTGTTGTGCATCAGCGCTTGCTGAGTTTCTGATACCCACAGTTTCCTGAAAGTGGACCGGATTTTATTCATAGTGATTATCGACTGTGAAGAATGTTAGACGACGGTCAATAATATCGGGAATCGTGATAACCGTGTGTATTTTACCGTTTCTCGTGATGGATACAGATGTTAGGATAAAGCCCAGCAGCCAGCATAGCCTGCATGATATCCAGGTTTCTGTCTCGACCGTCAACGTTGATTTCTACGGGGGCCAGGCACTCCTCAGGGATGCCCATCTTCAGAACAATACCGACAAGCTGCATCTTCGCAGAGTGGATCATCTGTAGGGTCATGCACGACATCTGATTCTGATCACAGTACCTAAAGAGAATTGAGTATTGCATTCTCATTGAACACTTGCCCCGACCCCAAGTTTTAGTACTCAAACTCTCCCCCACGGTGCTAATCTGAAATCCCCTCTGTTCCCGATCATTCCACACCCCCTTTGGGATAACCCCACACCCCCTTTGGGATAACCCCACACCCCATGTGGGATAACTCCACACCCCCAGTGTCCATTAACTGCCTCACCTCTGTTCCCTCTCCTTATCCTCCTCAGCGGCTACCCTCTCCCAGGACATGTACGCGTTGAGCATGGCAATGTGATCGCTGTGCTTGTTCCCACTCAGTTTCTTGTGCTGCCAACTCATTCTCCGTGTATCGTGCTGTATCCATGGTTCCCTGAAGCAGGAAGCCGCTGCCATGGTGATCATAGGATCACCACACCGGAACAGACACGACATCAGGATGGTCTGGGAGAGTCGTGGCTCGAGTGGGAACATTGCCAGACAGTGACCCATCGGCGTGATATCTCCTTGCCGGTTCAGAGCACCCTGGTAAGTGGTAAAATGGTTCAGTAACTTAGACTCTCTGAAGTATCAATCATTATTGCCGGGTCCAAATATCCCGGCTATTGTTCATACGATGAATGATTCATCCTCCTACCATCTCATGAAGAACGGTGATGGCGTTGGCGATGTAGGATCTGGGTGGGGCCTCCAAAGCGTTATTCAGGACCTCCTCAACATTTCCCAAATCTAGAGCTTTGATTGTTAGAGCTAAGGAGTGTAGGGCAGTTCTCTGTATCTCGGGGTTGATGTGATGTGGCATCGCATCATACCTAGCTCTGCTACAGAGATGAAAACAGACACCCGGTCGCACCCTGCCTGCCCTTCCCGCTCGCTGCTCCAAGTTGGTCTGGCTAGCCCACAGCAACCGGTAATCAGCAAGGTTGCGCTTGATGAAGAATTCTTTGATCTTAGCTTTGCACAAGTCAATCACATAGATACAGTCGTTGATAGTGATGCTAGTTTCAGCAATGTTTGTGGCAAGGATTATCTTAGTGAATCCCTCAGGAGCAGGTACAAACACACGCTTCTGTTCGTCCTTTGGAATTTGACTGTGCAAAGGGAGGAGCCAGAACTCAGCACCCCCATAGACTGGGTGCTGTTGTAGATACTTCTGGAGAGCGAAGATATGATTCCAACCCGGCAAGAAAACGAGGACAGATCCGTGTTCGGGCTGCTCTAGGATCCAATCTAGAATCTTCTCGACCAACTCGAAACTGAACTCCCGCTCAGACATCTTGGTCATGGCTTGAACTGTACTCATCTTGTATTTGGTGGTATCGCACACCAGGTTCAGGTTCTCTTCAGAGTCTCGTTGTTTACAATCGTCGCCTTCATCTTCACTGTCCACACAGTAGTCTTCACCTGGTAGGAGAGATCAAGATCAACCGCTCTCGGTCGAATGCAAGTTTCAGCGCTAAATTCAAAATTATCTCAACGAACCTGCAAGGAGATTTTTCTTGGAGTTCTTGTTTTTCTTAGCGCGAGGAGGGGGCGGAATGAAGTCTAGCATCTCGATCACATCCTCAAGGAAGTACCTTTCCACGGGGAATGTACGCTCTGGTACCTCAATCACCTCGCACTTGAAATAGTTGCTAAACAAGTTCACATCCACAGTTGCTGACATCAGAACCACCTGGTATATGACAGTGATAATGGAGTGACTGGAGTTTTCCCGCTCACTTAATTTTAGCGGGAAATTCGGCGTAGTGCACCACTCACCGTTATTCGATGCATAAACTTACGTCCCGTGAAGACTCTAAGTATCTATTTCCATAAAACTATCACCTGTCAATATTCTCAAACCAATCTTAATGCATGGTGATCAAGGCTTCTTCGTTATGGTACGTATGATCATGGCTAAGGTGAACTTCAATAATCGCACGCATTGATATTAGCGCGCTATTTTGCTTTCATTTGCGCGATGAGAGCTGAAAAATTTAGTCCGCGGCCCGCACGAAGCAACATATAAAATTGCGACAAGCGTTGCCACAGAGGTAGACTTTCAGTCAGTCGGTGATGGCTTGATGATTTAAGTAGTCAGTGGTACCTTGAGTTGCTTGTGTATTCTGAGCATGTCTCGTAGGATGATGAGGAGGAAGTCCGTATTGACATCTCTCTCGTGTATCTCGTCCACAATGACATGGGATAGTCCATGTAGTCCATTGGATAGTCTCCTCAACAGTGTACCTGTGTTAGACATGGAGTTGATTTGTACCACAGTAAGTATGGTAACAGAAGCAGCTGATCACACTGGCACTGCTGACCGTAGTAATGGTCATACCTGTAGTGCAGTAGAGTATGCTGGCGTAGGGTCGTGGTAGCTGGGAATCAAACCGCACACTGTACCCCACACTTTCCTGTACCTCTTCATTTCTCTCCCATGCCACCCTCTCGGCTATGCTTATCGCACTGATTCGACGTGGCTGACACATTACGATTGTAAAATGATGGGAGCTTGAAAAGGATCCCATCACGGAGATTCTACTAGCTACCAAAAATAGCAGACTGGTCCACTCAATCGTGGATTGGTCCACTACAGGACTCCAGCTTCCTGGTTAGTGCTGAGTCTATAACTCTAGAACGCGCGTACCTGAGTGATAACGATGTTGCAGTCCGCACCCCTACCCTCCTTGATGTAACTGTCCAGGATAAACTGGGGAACTTGAGTTGACTTGCCACACCCAGTTCCTCCTCTAATCAGAACACATCGGTTTCGTTCTACCTTTTCCATGACTTCCGCCGCAAAGTTATTAACTGGGAGCTGCTGTCTTCCATCCAGACGCTGGGAATCACAACCAGAGTTAGAAAGAACAGACATCATAGCACCTAGCGGTCTCACGAACAGATTGGTGCAATCACTATTGACTCTGGTCCAAAGAATACCATTCCCTGAAGTTGTGCCTTACGACCACTTACTCGTTTGAACTCCTCAGCGCTGAGTTTCTCTGCTCTTTGCTCAAGGAGAGCATTGTTTATGTGCTCTGCGTTCCAGTCAGGTCCAACTTCGTCCATGTTGAGAGGTCGGTTCAACCACGGGTCGTACTGCAGAGAGGGGGGCGACCACTCGATAACCTTGCCCTCTGGGAGTGGGAATCGTGAAAATAGGCTAATACACTTTTCATACCAACACAGACACAAACACGCACATACAAACACACATACACAAAGTCGCACACATACACAGACACACACAGTCACACACAGTACATGCACACAAACACACATATGACACAGACACACATACCCACATACGCACACCAGCGCTCAGGTAAGTATGGTCACATTGGAAGTGTAACACTACACTACTATTTATAAGCAGGGAACTATAACATTGTGCAACTTTTAAACTAGCCAAGTCTTGTGGCAATCCATGTATGAGCTATTTATAGAAAGTAGGAGTAACCGAATGTTACAGAATTCTCAGGGAATTTGGAACAATTACTTAATCCGATTCGGCAGCCCATCAGTTTGCAAATTAGAAACTAAATCGGGGGCTAATTATAACTTGTATCCATGAAGGACGGCGGTATGTGATTTTGTATGCATATCAAATCCATTGCAATGGAATTTGATGTGTAAAACTGCTCTCTCTTTGGCCTTTGCCCAAAAGTTTGGATTGGGGAATTTGTGATCCCATATCATGAAAAGATTGCCCATAAAAACAGACACATACAGTATACACGCCGACTCAGATGTACTTTTGTACACAGACACACACAGAGACACGGAAACACAGACACACTCGTTAAATGTGAATGTACCGTACAGTGGCAAATCCTGAACTAGCGTGTGCCTAAGAAAACTCTCTTGATCATTAAACTATACAGAACCTGATTGTCAGTTTCCTATGTCAATTCAAGGGAATACGAAGCCGTCACGTCATGCGTCATGTCACGACTAGTTAGGACGAGTGACGTGATGCGTCATGACATGAGTTACGAGTTACGACTAGGGGTCTCATTCACCCCTCACTTGACTCATTCCTCAATTGACTCACTTGACTCTGTCTCTGTATCAGATTGACCGATGTTCTGCTCATCAGGTAGAAGCAATGGTATGGGATCCTCTATCTCTGGTGGCACCTCCACTGGCTCAATGCCACAATCTCGAAGAAGAGTGGCTATCTTCTCCCCCATATCCCCAGATATATTGCACGGCGAGGCTTTGATCGTCGCACGGGTACGCTTTGAACTGACCTGCAATAGCCGTCATAACATGTGGACACTGGACATCAATGATCACGCCACTGTCCAGTGTCCAGCCGTTATCCATGTAATCCTTGCCCACACACACACACACACACACACACACAATATACACATTACTCCCACGTACCTCCAAGCTAGGGATAGCACCACACTTGTACAGTTGCATGACCAGGTTATACGCTAACTTGGACTGCGCTGTCTTCTTGTTGGGTGCCTTCTCACTCGCAAACAGTGTCCGTCTAAAGCGGGGTATGTAGACCTTCATGCTGGCAGTGAACTGTGGAGTGTGGACAGTTCCACTGTTCTCAACCTGTCATAGCGATGTGTCAAGGATGTGTGAACCATGACGGAATAAAAACATGACTTATGATTTGATAGTTCCTCAGATATCTAACCAGAGTTTAAATGTTGATTATCGTGCAAAGTTGTGGCTTAATATTACAGTCACTCCTATTATAATGATAAAGTTAAAGTTAAAAGGAACTCCTGGTAATGGTGGAATACCAAACCTTCATGTCTGTCGGTTGTCTGTTCTTCTGTAAGAACATATTGAGAGAAGACCTGGCATTCTCCTGGGTATGACCACCGTCCTCGGCGCCACTTATCTGTGAATAGTACAGAGTTCATTGTGTTGCAGAGTTCATTGTGTGTGAGAGGGTTCATTGTGAGTATTGAACTGATCACATGATTACACTCTATAAACTATACATAGGTACCAAGGATAACTGCTGTACATTTTATCATACACAAAGGGATTGTGTGTGTGCCTAATCTTGCCACCTGATTATAATACATTTGGTCTTCATTTGCATTTCCCATTGTTAAAATTCCCCACACACAAGACAAATACGCGCTGATACACACAAACACAGACACAGACACACACAAGAAGGAGGTAGTATTTGGGTAAGATTTAGTACCTGCTAACATAGTTGTATGAGATCACCCCTGCGTTTTCAAGATGTGATGTTATAATCAAATATATACATTCAATGTATACGACGTCACGATACTTTATTATACTCAATGTCTCTCTGTAACACCCCTACCTGCTGTATAGGCCTCTTTACACCGGACTGTTTTATCGGTTGTGGCTGCTCGTTACTGAGACGGAAACTAGGTGGTAGTCCTGGGTTAGTCTCCCCTGCTGCCGGAGTCCTGGCTCCAGGAAGTCTGGAGGGGTGTGCTGAGAAGGAGGGAGGAAGTGGTGATGGCTCGATGTGTTCTGGTGGCGTTGCATCCTCGGGGGGAGTGTCCTCAGGTTTAATAACGTCAGTTTTGATTGTTATATCCGCCATATCGTGCCCATGGGACGGTGTTTGCGGCTCGATACCGTCCTGTTTGGGCTCGAACACCGGGTTCCCGTCATCGTCCATCTCGCCACATACCTGGGTGACACACACTGGAGTCAGGGGTATTCCCTACAACAGATCAGCAAGGGATTTGTACCTCTCAAATACTGATCCCTATTACCAAAACATTTCCAGTGACCTACTGTTACAGAAACCTATATCAGTATATCATTATGATCAGTTGTCAGTCAGTACCTGTAAGTATTGGACAAGCTCGTCGCATGCCTTTTCTTCCGCCACTTCTTTATTCGGGCCACCTCCCTGAGCCGTGTAGTCATCATGTCCGGGAAGAGTAACCTGGGGCAAGCCGGTATACACTCCTATATACATTGTACAATGTAATAAACATTGTTATACACTCTGTACACAACGGTATACACTGTGTATTGCTTACACAGATACAAAATACAATATACCATTACAATCCCTACACAGTTAAAATTGATATAAGAGTCGCCAGCTACTGTGCCCCTGGGCTCAGGGGCACACAGGAATTAAAAGGTGAGGGGACACAGGGTCAGGACCTAGACCCCAGGGGTACGCTTTCTTCATGCTAGTGAACCTGTCAATTACAGGGAACCACATCATTGATTACAGTCTGTAATCAATGATGTGGTTCCTTGTAAACAACTGGCGTCACAAGAGTAATTATACCATATGAGGAAGTGTTTGAAGTCGAGGTTGTTGTAAACAAGTGATAGTATCACAACACACACACACACACACACACAGACACACACACACAGACACACAGNTAACAAAACACACACACACACACACACAGACACACACACACAGACACACAGACACACACACACAGACACACACACAGGGGCAGATATAGGGAGAAGTGTAACTAACTTGACACTTGAAGAACTTTCCCTTGACGTCTGTGTAGCGGATCTTAGCTCTTGTCTGCTTGACAGCACAGTACCGGTCTATCAAGGCCTTGTTCTGCATCTTTCAGTGCTACAACCAGAATAACATTATGTTATACAAGTATACGTGATGGTGGGAACATCCACTCACGAATAGCTGTATGATATATGTCATGTGAAACACTTAGCATCAATTTGTGTGATGCACAAGTTCACTCACCTCTATCCAGTGTCCACGGCCGATGAATATGCAATGTACAATGTATGTATGGTGTATACAATCTACATTTTCCAATGTATGTATGATGTATACATTGTACAATGTACATGACATTGAAACGTAGGAAGTTGTCTTACTGAATCGAATGCATCGATCACGTGATCAAAGCACTCAATCCACTGATTCAGTGTAAACTGGTTTTATGGGTAGTGAATCTGAGAGCCTGTTTCCGGCGTTAGGACACTATCATTCATCCCATCCAGTGAGACTATCCTACTCTATTGGATAGCACCACTAGATAGGATGTCATTGGTGTTTCGCTGGAGTTGAGTGAGTATTGAGTATTCTCTGCTAAGTGTTTCACATGACAAAAACCAATATTATTTTCATGATCATTTCCAGAACAAAGACTCCCCTCAGAGTCATCATTCCAGTATCAAATACATTATGTCCATGCAACTGGTCATAAATATGACCATTTAACTGGTCATAGAGAGGACCACTGATGGCTAGATTGATAAGAATATAAGAGCCTCATTCGATCTGGAAATCAGCATTTTACAACATTTCCTGGCACGGTCCATGGATGAGTAAAAAGAACAGGATTTGAATAATGTCAAACAAAGACATTGAACAATCAAAATTAAAACATTTGATGATATCAATATGGAAATAAAAATCAAATTCACCAGAAAAATATATCGTTGCTGGTTTTATACTAGACTTTTACAGTTCATACTTCATATAAAACTCTAAAAAGGGCTACAACATAAGATAAACCAACACTAGGGGGGGTAGATCTACTAACTAGGGCATAATTTCTTCTGCTCTATTTCCATTAAAATCTAAGAAAGCAGGGTAAATAATGCTTTGTTGATCAATCATCAAATAAAGAAACGTAGAAGAAAAGGTAAAGAGAAATGACAGTTATAGTTGGTCATAGAATGAACTATATCGGCTATCTCTAATCTCTATATACTGAAAATGAAATGTGGCTTATCTATTATTAGGAAGGATAGACAATTAACACTTAACAGCCTTTGAAGTATAAAATTCAAATAGAATTTATATTCTATTATATTCTATAGTCATGATAAATCATGTGTAGAGTAATTTCTAATTACAGTTTTCATGGCCTAAGTTTGGCGAAAGATTCATTGTTTGATTAAGTGTCGAGAACTGCAAACAATATCTGGAATACGAAAGAATACCAAGCCAGTTCAAGTTCTCAAAAGCCTGTAAAGCTCTAGATATTTAACATATACCAAAGCAATGAAATTGAAAATGCAAAGCACACATGAAATTAAAATGATTCAAAACAAAAACACGCGCTATATACATTTAGTGATAAGTCCTATTTGATTATCAAAGTATACTTCCTTAAACTTCCTACAAAGTTAATGCATTATCAGCTTAGCTTGCCACTCCTCTACCGAAAAGATATCCACTCATTTTTATTGACACATCGCCGCTGTATCTTCAACCAATAGCACGGAAATCTACAAAATATCATTACCAAGTTCAGCTGACACTAAGTGCGCTGATAGGCGGTGTTTCCTGAACAGGAGGATAATGTTGGGAATATGAGGGTGCTTACAAAACTGCAGCCAGGGATAAAAATACCAAGTCTGAAGTCGAATAAAAACACGGGAATAAGGAATTATGGGTACCAAACACGGTGCACTATCGGACTGATTTGATAAGGAGTTTCAAGATAAGTTTCCCAGACGGACTGATATCACAGTCCCGAGTCATAGTCCTCTGGAAGTCGAGAGTCTTGTCGAGAGGATTGAGTTCTGAGGGAGGTTTGGAGAGGTCTGCCAGGAGGGATCGGAACATGGCCGAGAGAAGGATAAGGTATACTTCTGATGTGAAGGTTGAGGAGGGGGCGTCAGGGGCATCGTACCGTACATACAACTGAATAATGTGGTGAGGGGGTCTTGTTAAAAACATAGCTAAATCATAGCTTTTCAGGGGACGTTCCTTCATATTATCACACATCCTTCGAACCTTCGCTACTATAAATTGATACAATTTCAATCTCATACTACTGTTGGAACTTACGTAGAAGTTATAGAATTTTTCCCAAGATGGCGGCCGGCTTGATAACACCTTGAAATACTCAGGAACAAGGGAATGGTTGAGACTGACCAGCACCTGCGAATGGGGATTAACATCAGAATGCTGCAGAGGGTAGTCCAATTACTGACAGAACAGCAAGTTCAACATTACTATTACATGTGTTTTTGCCGTGTTTAATCACCTTGTTGAATACAACAATGACGAGGGTATAAGAAAAACTGAGCATATGCACAAGCGTGTGCAATCGTCGCACATCATTGAGTTTCAGAGTTGCCATGACAACTCGGCACACAGATTCGCCAATCCTGTCTATAATAGTTCCTGCCTGATATCTGTCTTCCTTTTTCGTCGCTTTCCTTTTGATTTCGTTTGACGTGAAGTAGACTATCAATTGTGAATTCATAGCCAGTTTTAACCGATCCTAAGGAATGGTTTGAGTGTGTTATCACTATCACGAAAACAGAGAAGCCATCATATCGACATTTGGAGGACTAACCGGCACATGATCGTTCGTCATGACGACCATGTACGATCTGAGGAAGACTTTCAGCACGTGCTTGATGTAGTGCCACGAGTTGAGTATCCGTTCACAGAGCGGTTTCATGTTGTTAGGTCGTCGCTCCCAGTTCCAGAAATCCTTTTCTAGGAGCTCCAGCCAGAAAATGAGGTAACGATGTGACTGAGGGTGACGTCTCGATCCCTCCTTCCTCACTGCATCCCTACACGAGAAACAACGTTATCTGACTGTTATCACCAGACCAATTACCAAACCCCCTTCACCAGTTGTTACCGAAACACCCAGCTGAACAGTCCACACCTCTCTTTACTAGCACATAACTTACTCTAGCAGTGCAATGAACTTGTCAGCGTTGTGAGACACATCATCCTTCTTGTCCACTATTTGTAACAAGTTCACATAATAGTCTCTGTTCACATGACTGGGCGGAATGAACCAAGAGAGAATGTAGAGGTCGGATAGAACTTGTCGCAGTGGTCCAACTGATGAAATGTCCATGTCAAGATTAGTTCACATTTCATCCCATTCCATAGCATTTTATAGCATTGGGCGCAGTAGGTAATAGGTATGAATGACAACTATTCAAAAACCACTTTTGTCGGCCCAGGCTGAATAATCTCTTACACTGTGTGGCAGGTAAGAGGGATTTTGTGATGACAGATCTAAGCATATGTGCGGGAGGAGCCTGGTTGTTGGTGAGGGGTAGTAGGATTGCTCCCCACGACTCAGCGCAGGTTACCCCGTCTATGTAGTCAACTACCTTTCTTGGACACTTTTTCTGTGGAGAACATTGTGAAAGCTCATGGAGAAGACATGGTTCTTAAATAAATTTGTACTATATGCACAGATGACTGGCTAATTGAACGATTCTTGGATTTTTAACTTATTAGATTTCATGCCATTGACGTGATTTTTTATTTTTATTTTAATGTTTGGCTTTGGGCAAGCCTGCCAGAAACTCAGGTCTCTGGTAACAATGCAGCCTGACCTCGGCAAGTCACAAAACTGCAGCCTTATTATTTATTTTGTTATTTATCTTATTTATTTTATTGATAGCTCCCTAAGAGCTTGATTAATTCAAACAGTATATACCAGTTACTGAGGGTATTTAGTTCTACAAGTTAAAGAAATTAATATTCTTAAGACACACATATAATATATTTAGTCCTTAGCGGGTGGCCTTCTTAACATATTTTAGATTTGACTTGGTGCTAGCCGTCAGCACAAACTTGAAGCTCCACATATCTAGGTATGAAATGATATTTTGGCAATTGAATTGAACTTTGTGCATGAGTAATGGTTGTTATAATACTCTCCGGGCGTTATTTCCGCTAATAATGCACGCTCTCTATTTCTGATAATGGTGCTCGCAGTGCAAGATTATAGCAGCTAATACCTTCGTTGTTTTGACTGCTCTCTCTTCCGGGACAGACTATATATTTTTTGTTTTGAAATATATATCTGTTTTATATATCACATGGAGAATATTATAACACATAATACCTTCTGGCTGTTTTCGTGATACGTGCTCGCCCTCACTGCGTTCGTGCATTATCGCACGTATCCCTCACGCCAGAAGGTATTATTTGATTATAATTACACTGGTGAGGTTAATTTCCTTTCTGATTCTACTGAATGTACATGTCCAAGGAACTGTTGGTAACACATTCTGTGCTTCCTCCCTCTTAACCCTATACCCCGCTATGTCCGGCTTTGTCTCCTGGAGCGGAAAGTAGAGGGCTGTGATTTACAAGTTGTGAATGCCAAAGATGTCAAGGAAAGCTTGAGAGACATTAACTATGACCCAATTCAGCAACGGAATTAACACTGTGCTGTCAAAGTCACCTCCAAAACGATGTTGTGGATGTAGCTTATGCGAAGAAGGGGAACAGATGGGTTTTTCAGTGGGATGTGTGTCTGGTCAGGATTGTCAACCAGAATAAAACTCAACTCCTTGTGACGCTTCCTATAGTCCTGTATGTTTATTACCCGGCCACCTCCAGCTTTGAATAACCTGTGCACATTGAAATCGTTCATACACTCTAAGTCAGACAATCCTCCTGGTTGTTACGCAAATTAGAAATTGAGTCCACTTATACCTTTCATAACACTCCAAACGTCTGGGATGGTCACTAAGAATACTGGCAGTCATGTCATGGAAAGGACCCTCAGCACTGTATCTTAGTCTGCATCTTCGTGCAGAGCTTGCTAATTTAGCAAGTTCTGGATCAGTATTAGATGTTAGTCTGCAAAATAAAATGTGAAATTTTGTGTCAGTTATGATAGAGTTGAAAACAGGACGATCATTGTCTCTTTGAATTTACAAAGATTATTACAGAAACTCACTTTTCAATAGCATCTTTTGTCCATTCATAACTATCCTCTTCTAACCAATAACCTTCTGCATAACTTTCCTCAACATATTCAGTTTTGAGAAGCCATTTTCCTGTGATTAATCCTCCCATATACTTCTCTCCAGTGTTCGGTTTACCAAGAACAATGTGTGTACATCTCTCTACAAAGTTTGGGCTGTCGATATACTCTCCTCCTAGTTGCTTAATCATGATTTTTATCCGCTCTTTTGTTTCCAATTTACCACTGAGGGTGGGTTACATTTTTGCTTGATTCACAAAGAACATTAAAACTTATAAGCGGGCACAGATTCATGACTTCTTACCTGCACAGATTACCTGTACAGATTCATGAATTCTTAACTGCTTGAATACTCACCTATTGAGACCTGTTAAAAGGAATCTTTTATGGAGTACCACAGTCGATGATATCTCCTGAACCATGTATCTTGGTGATCCAAGTGTTGACACTTTGCTTTCACAGTGAAAAGGTGATAGCATTGTAGTTGTTGATATAACATTACTCTGGGAATCTGCCTTTGAAACTTCAATATTACAGGGGCTGGTAGTTGAAGTTGGCTCTAGTGAACAAATGGAGCTTTTTTGATGGCTACTATCAAGTAAATTTGATTGTGACAGCAATTTCAGTGGGGAATTCAAGTCCAAAGATGGCTTGGCCTCAAGCCCCAGCTCAGAAATTGCATGAGATTTCCTACATCGTGACTTTTGCTCAGCAGAATCAGAATCATCAGAGGATATGTCTTCAATTTTGATGAAGGGAATAAGCTTTGGTTGATCTTCATCTCCGCTCTCATCACTTATTGGTATTGTCTCAATATCAGCAACAGGTGAACTCAACTTAGGACGCTTTCTCTCATGGGAGGAAGACATACACTATTGTTATCCATGATTAGTAGAGGAATCCATACTTATAAGACCAAAGATAATGATAGAAAATACTTCATCAATCAAAGAGTCCTATCTGGTTGTACCACAGAAAAGAATCTCAAACATGTAAAGGGCTGTGAACTTGAAAAAAATTCAAAAAAGTTGGGATGTTGATAGAAGGACTCCAAAAAGACATCTCTCTACCAAAAAGCCAAAAATACTGCACTGATAAGTCTCACAACACAATTTGATTTCTAGGAACAATATCCAAAATGAAATAAAGATCCTGAAGATGGAGATTTAGCTTAATAATTCCGAAACTGTCATTTGATTAGTTGGATGTGTTAGGTTCGATTTATGATCAATGTGCCATACCTCTTGAGTTTCACTTGTACTCATCATGACATCATCGAATCATCTCACAGATAAAGCTTTTAATGGTTTATTAAAAAATAATGTAAACCTACATTTGTCAACTCAAATATGTTGCCAATGTGCTTTAAACTACAAAAGTAAATTACATAGCCACTGTTACAAATGATGTCAAACATGTGCAAACGGCAAAAGTACATGACAGAGGACAAAAAGTTTCCTCCATCCTGATTAGCATTTGGTTGCGGAAATTGGAAATTGGTCTCAATTTTGTGCACACATTGAATGCCCCTATTCTACTCAGATAAGGACAGATTGGGTCAGGCAACGCGAACGTGGGAACATTCAATTTCAAAGCAGTGACATGACATGACTGCAGGTGCAAGGTTGTCTGGCAAAGCTAGACCGCTGATCCAAGCCGCGGAGCGGCTTGCATCTGAGAATAAGTTATTGCGCCGCGCGCAGAACGAAATTCTCGACAGGGTCTATTGCATTGATCGACAAGCCGTTGCCGGATGTTATCTGTCCACTGTTTCATGCGCGCGCGGCGCGTGCGCTTTCATCAAAGGCCGAAAGAGGCCTTCGATGAAATGCGCGCGCAAAAAACAGTAAACAGATATGAACAGATAAAACATCCGGCAGTGCAGCGGGGGTTTAAAATCAATTTTTTAAAATTTTGCTCAATGTCATGACATTTCGCCAATTGAATCGGGGCGCCTGCGCAAGCGCGCGCTTTTAGATAATTCTTTCATTTGTCCATAAGTTTTTTTGAAATTTTTTGGATCAATGATCAAGATCAAGATTGTATATTGCATTTTAACATAGCTGATTGCATTTTGCATTATATATTTGAATATTTGTGATAGGTAGTGCCTTTTAGCACCGGATATACTTACATTTTCCTTGTTATTAATCATTGTGTTTTAACATGCTTTGTGAAGCAAAGCCCTGAGCTTTGATCGCGATGCCACTCCTGTGGCAAGCTGCTGCACAAATCCAGGGTCTATCTTACTACAATCATTAACAAGCAAAGTGATGGCTGAATACCATAACTCTTGTATTCATTCATTTGAAGTCATAAAATTTTGGGAATAGATATATGCAGAATAAGTAAATAGTATTTACTTATTTTGCTTTAATCTATTCCCTTAAAAATTTTGTCATTGAATTTAATTTTGTCAGATTATCAAGTTGATATAATCACTCATATGATCACATTATGGAATCCTATGAAGCTGAAGTGTTTTGATTCAAGCTTCCAAGGAGATGTTAAGTGATAGTTTGAGTTAACGACTTGATATGCCACTACAATTTATCTAATGTTGGTTTTGTCATATTTGTTATTGTTTTCAGGGAAATGAAGTATTAGGATTAAGATGTTCTTCTCCATACCTACTTGTGAAGAAGTAACAGAAAGTGATGGTTCATCCTACACTGCTTATGAAATCCATGTTAATGGTGCAGTTCATTCATCAGCAAGATACAGTCAGTTATATAAGCTAAATGAACAGCTCCAGAAAAGATTTGACACTACCAACCTTGCTGAATTTCCTCCTAAAAAGCTTTTCTCTCTAAGTGCATTTGAGAAGAAAGAAAGGAAGGATATGTTAGAGCTATACTTACAAACAATTGGGCAACAGCCAGAAATTATGAAATCTAACTTATTTGTTGACTTCTTGTTACAGTCACAAAAAGAATTCAACAAACTCAATGACTCTGATTCTGTTAGGATTGATATTCATCAAGTAGATAGGAAGCTGATATCTATTGATATAAATAGTTCAGACTACAGTCCTGATGTCTTGCAGCAGGTAGCCTCATCTATTGGAATTGATGTCAAATATCACCATTTTTTCGCACTTTTTTTAGTTCAAGAGAATGAACAAAAAAGAAATAATATTGTTCGGAAGCTTCAGGATGTTGAATGTCCTTATTTTACATTGAAGTCTCTTGACCAAACCCATTCTATTGAGATAAGAAGGTCATATTGGAATGTCAAAATTGATGAGGAATTGATGAAACATAATGTTACTTTGCATATGCTCTTTATTGAGTGTATTAGAAACCTTGAAGACAGATGGATAAAACCATCTTCTGATACACTAAAAACTTTGAAGCAATTGAAGACAGCAGGTCTCAAAGAAAAATTTATTAGGATAGTCAAATCGGAGTTTATGTATGGATTCATGCAGCTTGCTTCTGCTCAAATTGATTATCCAAATGAGAATGAAATTTCAGATGTGGTGGTTTATGCAGGGAGTGATAAATTAAGGTTAGAATATGCAGATGGCAAAAACATTGCTCTTCCAATAAAGAGGATCAAATCTTGGACACTTTTCAATGATAAGAAAGACACACTCTCAGTACACTTTCTTGTCATGAAGGATGTCTTGAAATGGATCAATATTTCTACATCTAAGTCAAATGTCATATTGATATCAATGGCCCTGCAATCTATTCTTGATGAGTTGATTGATGGAGCAAATGCAGAGAATGTTGAGTCTCAAGATGAAGTGCAACTATCCTCAAATAAAGAAAAAAAGTCATGGCAGATTCCGAAAAGCAGGTTGCCAAGTTTTAATTCTCTGAAGAACCAAGATAACGAACTGTTCATGGAAGGAATCAATGATGATGATTTGTAATCATTTGAAATCTGTTGAATCTCTTGATGAATTGATTGACAAATTAAGTTCCAACCCTATTATTTTTAGTTTCTACTCTTNTGATAGATTCATGAATGCTGAGTTTGTCTAGAGCATATTGAAATTGCTCTGTAAATACAATATGATTTTCGTGTACTGTTAAACTAATTTATATGATTCATGATTTTTAAATAATGATTTACAGAGTCCGTATTAACATTGCAGCAATCCATGTAGTTCATAGTTGTTGATTTTTTCAATTGTCATAACACCTTTTACTTCTTGATTCATTGTTTTTCACGATTTTGTTCAGCGTATAGCTTCTGCAAAAGTTTTTTGATGAATGGTGTATTCTCTCATAATTTATCAATTTTGCAACTATGTGTTTGACCATAAAATTTATACTTTTTTTACATATTAACTTGTTGCATTCATATGATCCCTAATTCTAATTCATGTCTGATAAATGAAGGGAGCAGCTATGCTATAACATTCCCATAGAGTCGCCAGAGAGTCACTGTTTGGAAGTTCCATTTCGGCCAATGCTACAGAGATGGGCATCACATTGCTGCCGCTTGAAACCAAACTTGGCAACTGTAATCTTAAATCGGATGCCTATTGAACAATGTTTATCAGCATCTAATCTAAGTATTTGGAAAACATATAACAAACTTACTAAAAACCAAGAAGTATATTTGGAGACCATCAAGAAGGATTATGAAAAAGCAGTAGAAAGTAGAGGTGTAAAGCACAATCTTGCCTCAGAGAAATTCATCAACAAGTTCCAAGCACTCTACGAGTTTTATGATGATCACTGCAATATACTAAAGACCATGGCGGAATGTCATGAGCTGCTAGGCGACCAGGAGATGAGGAAACTAGCTGAATCTGAAATAAGTGAATTGAAAGCTGATCTTGTCAACTGTTATGACAACATTCTATACGAAATAGAGCAATCTCTCCAGCCTTCTGGTGGGAGCATTTTTCTCGAGATTAGAAGTGCGGCTGGAGGCACAGAGTCATCAGTTTTTGCCGCTGATCTATACAGGATTTACGAATCTGTAGCTACAATGAGGGGCTTCAAATGGACTGTTATAGATGAAGATTCTAGCGAAAGCATCAAGAGATCCATCAGTAAAATCGTGGTTGAAGTCGCGGGTCCAGATGTTGGCAGCATATTCCAGTTTGAGGGTGGTGTGCACAGGGTTCAGCGGGTCCCATTCAATGACACCAGGATACACACTTCCACTGTTGCCGTCATAATTTTGCAAAAACCTGACGACATCAGAATCGACCTGGAGCCGGATGACATGGAAATCTCTTTCACTAAATCCTCTGGACCAGGGGGTCAATTTGGTGACTCTCATCTCAGTAAGTGTTCCATTTATCACAAACCGACAAACATCCGTGTTACAAGTCAGACTAGTAGGTTAGCGCATGAGAACAAGCAGGATTGTTTGATAAAACTCAAGTCAGCTATCTTGAAAAAGGAGATGGAGTCACAGGAATTGGAGGCCAGCAAGCGTGTAAAAAACCAAGTCAAGCAAGGTGACAGATCAGACAAGATCAGAACTTACAACTATAAGTCTGGTACGGTGTTAGATCACAGATATAAGGTGGAGGTGCCCAATGTGCAGGATTATCTAGTGGATCCTGGTAAATTCATGGAACTGCACAAAAAAGTCAGCTTAGCATGGCAACTCCAAAAGCTGGCTGAAATTGCTAGTGACTTGGGTAAGGATTGATGCTGTTAGTAGAACGGCAATATTCATTATTCGAGCGTTTATGATAGGAATAGAAATTTATTTGATAGTTTTATCGTGAAATTTGGTGATAATTTCTACTTTTACACAAATTCAAATCATATATGATGGTTGAGATTTCATAGGAATCATGATAGACTTAACCAGGCCACTTATGTCGATGTACTTACATATCTCTATCCCTTTACCAGGTATGATACAAATCCGTGCAGAGAAGGAAATGAATAAAATCCTTTCAAAGGTATGATACAGTCAATGAGATACCAATGTTGGAACACTTGAGTGCATTCTTGCTTGAGCACGTCTTCACTTTCCTAAACCCGACAGACCTCGCTCAGCTTTGTTCAGTATCCCATGTCATATACCAATCAGTGAGTGACTACCTTTACCACATTTCTATCAAGTCTGGGAGGTGTGATAGAATTGAACACTTCTTCTTATCGAATGAACGCCTACTGTTACCATATGAAAGAAAGCTCTATAACGCTCTCCTAACACTCCGACCACTGTATCTCCCTGACGATTTGTACAGATTGCCTCTCTTCCAGCAAATCTTGCAATCGGTAGACGACTCAGCGGACCTCGTGAGAGTGAGCATTTGCGAGTCCCATGTGTTTGGGTATCTAGGAGACATAGACCACGTGTTTATCAAACATGACGCAGTATTGGACCGTGAAGTTGTCTATCTGAAGGAGATTGCATGGCTCATCTTCTCGACTAAATTACCCAAACTTAGCTCCCCCGTGTATCCGGCCACATATCGTGTCCGCATGCATTTCCAAGTGAGGGATGATGTTGTGTGGAAAGGGGATAAACCGATGGTGATACGTTTATTCAACAGTACGACGGGGGAAGTAGCGAGACACTATTTCATTCATCCAGCCGTGTGGAAAGCACTGGTGACATCGGGTGGTAACATTGACTTGTCATACAACAACTACAATGATAAGAATCTAAAAATAGAACAAAGCACCGTTCCGACCTGGTTTTTTCTCATCATTGACAATGTTGTGGTGGAAGAGGGGTATGAGTTGTGTTTCACAATTGACGACAGGCTGAATGTTTTCTGGAAATCTGGCAAGACATGGGATTTTTTAGAAATTATGAGGAGAGAATTATAGGTACCTATTTGGTGTTTGCTTTTTGCTAGATCTGAGTTGACTTTTATTTTGTAATTGAATATTTAAAAGGGTTTCTTTACTTTTGCTAATATGAAATTTGATTTATTATTAGATTATCCGTTCAAGAAGTTCGTGATATTGTTGGTAATTCGGCTTTAAATCTCACATATTGTAAGGAATTAAAATTTTCAATGATTTCTCGAAATAGCACCACATTCAAAATCTACGCCAAGTAATCTGCTCGCTGTTACGCACCCAATTATAACTTTATGATAGGGATTAGTATGATATTCTTTTGCTCTATATTAGATGACTCTTTTGTTTCTGAATTCGAGGACTCTATATTCACTCCACATCACAACATTTGACCTCTGTAAATTACCATTGTAAACTATCACTCCACTAAATAGTTTCTTTCTCTTTTGTCACAAATTATAGTTTTCGAGACGATTATAAAAGGTTTGAAGTAGGTACGAAATTTCTACAACTCATACAATCTTATCTCCCCAGTCCCCTGTAGCAAAGCTTAAGAATGTCTTGTCCATCCTATGATCACGTGACACCTAGCTAGACGTGACACCTAGCTACACGTGACACCTAGCTACACGTGACGCGTCGCTACACGTGAGATGCCGCGATACGCCCAACTTGTGATGGGTCCCGCAGGTGCGGGGAAATCTACGTACACTCACACGATTGAGCAGCACTACGCCATGCTGAGACGGAAAGTACACTGCATCAACTTGGACCCTGCCGCGGAACACTTTGCGTATCCAGTTCAGTGCGATATCAGGGAGCTGATATCTGTTGATGATGTCATGGAGGATGGAGAACTGAGGTAAACCTTGCTGTGATGAAATGAGAGTGGTATGCATAACCCTGGTTACCTGGTTGCCAGGTAACCATGATTACCCTCGTGCTGTAATATCATTGTTGTACTATCATTGGTTTGAACTCCAGGTTTGGACCCAATGGAGGTCTTGTTTTCTGCATGGAGTATCTCATACAGAACACTTCCTGGTTAGAGGAGTGTTTGGGAGAGGTTGACGATGACTATTTCATCATAGATTGTCCTGGACAGATAGAAATATACACTCACATGGATCTCATGAGACGTTTCATTTCCACCCTGGAACAGTGGGACATCAGGTGGGCTCTTTGAGGAACTCAAAAAGTGGGTTTTGAGAAGTTCACCGCTTGGCGAGAATAACCGTTTTTCTCTCCACCGCGCAGGGTTTGTGCTGTGTACCTCCTAGATTCACAGTTCCTGGTAGAACCGAGCAAGTTCATTGCTGGGATGTGTTCAGCATTGTCAGCAATGGTTCAGCTGCAGATATCACATGTTAACGTTCTATCGAAGGTAACTTTATCCGTTGTATAGGCTGATTGTGCACATGTTACTTTAGGTTGTGCTCTTGTTTTCGATAAACTGATCTGATGATAATGCATCAATCATCGGATATACCTCTTTAAACAAACCCTCTCTCTACAGATAGACTTGTTATCGACCAAAGACAAGGAGTCACTGGAGCAATGGCTTGACCCCAGCGAACACATCATGACAGACTTGCTACCCAGGACAACTAACAAGAGGTAGATGCTAGAACATTCTCAGGGTACGATTTTGAGAATGAGTGTATAACGCTCTCTTACTTACACAACACACAGGCATGCGAAACTGTCTCACGCCCTAGCTCGACTCCTTGATGACTACAGTCTTGTCCATTTTGTCCCTCTCAATGTTGAGGACGAGGA
The DNA here is from genome assembly GCA_946803715.1 of Beroe ovata. Lineage (NCBI taxonomy): Eukaryota > Metazoa > Ctenophora > Nuda > Beroida > Beroidae > Beroe > Beroe ovata. The sequence continues at coordinate 266,478 of CAMPET010000032.1, read as the reverse complement.
TTCTATCGGTGACCTCTGCTTGCAAGTAAGTACATATCCCCAGACGTTGAGGAAGTGCAGTATTATGTAGCATCTACCAGATAAATGTTGTGTAAATGCATGCTAGAATATATTTGACAGTCCAGTTCTTGAGAACACAAATATCTGTGATTTATGAGCATCCATTCGTCGCAACTTGTTAACACCACTGCATAACCATGACGTAGGAATGCTAACGGTCTATCTATAGAAGGTTTTCATTTGGTTTTGTTTCAGATTGACATGATGCTACAGATCGGCGACGATGCCGAACCGAGGGGTCCTCGAGAGTTCGAAGACACTGAAAGTGGTTTCGGGGACGAAATATGAAACATTTCTTATCAACACAATTTTAATCATCTTTTTAACTCTTAATTTATTTGCCATTGAAATAACATAACGGTAGTCGCCTACAGATTGTTCCAATTTCCAGGTTCATACAAAGTGAAATTGTTATTTGATATTTGCAGTACATTCATACTTAAATACGTTTTATCTATTGTTTGCAATGTAACACAAAACCAATACTTGTTTTGCGAATTCGGATAAGGAATGCAGATTGCAGAGCCCCACTCGGTCACACATTTTTAAAGACCAGTTGTGGACCGCGAAAACAATCCGCTATGATAAGCTCAGTTTTTCAGGTTACGCGCACAATCACAAGACGCGCGCGCGAACCACTAGGCTAGACTAAGGCGCGCACTGCGCATGACCCCTTTAAACAAAGTTTGGAAATTGAAAGTAGACGGACAGCTGACAAGAAGATAAACAACAATTCTCTTGTCCAAAATAGATGAATCCTATAATTTTGATATCAAATGGAAAATCCAAATATGTGTCATGTAAATGTCACTGCAGCTACGACTTCAGAGCTTTCAGAATAGCGCCCCACTTTGCGTTAGTGTCCTCCGACGGCCGTCTCCGGTATGATATTGTTTTCCAGTCCTTGTTCACACCTTTGCTGCCACCTTGATCTGATCCACGGCGGCTCTGGGTTTCTAATGTGAGTCCTGAAATAGTACAGAAATGACGGGATAGAATCTCAGAAATGAGGGATAGAAGTGGAATTAGCTATCAGGAAGAAACATAGATTCCATCCCATTCGGAATAGTAAGAAACGAACCCTCGTTTAAACCCATCATTTCTTTATTCTTCAGGGCCCTGTATCTGATCCTGGCGGCTAGGGCCACTGCTCTCCACATGCTTGTCTTTGGTTCGACCATACTTCCATCCTGACAAGAAAAAAACATTATAAACCGGATAAACATTCAGTAGGTACCTTCCTACTTACCTATACCTAAAAAGATAGGTACCTACGATCACAAGTTCGACATGTAGTTATTGCTACATATGTACCTGAAATTCGTCATTCGTGGCGACAGGTACGGGTAGGAGTCGGGCGTCCGGCGGCAAACTCTGCCGCCTGGCTGCCACGGTGGCAGAATGTGGCTCCATAACCAGGACACGGCGTTGAAACCGAAGAGTAGGCAGAATCTTTTTACCGGCCATCTGTTAAATGTTGTAGGTTTAGATAGAGGTTAAGATATAGATAGAGCAAATAACGTGTGTGGTCGAAATCAGTGTGACTATTGTCGAAGAGACTATGAGAAGGTCATTGTACCACGACTCACCTTCCACTTGCTAGCAGAATCATGGATAGGCATAACTACAGGTGTTTCCTCCTCACCACATAACTCATCCGTCGCAATTTGCTGAGTGAGAATAAAGTGGTACCCCAATGTCTGCAGAGTCATCACAACTCACTGAGTACTCATTGAGTCCCTCCTTCTCAGTAGTCACTCACTGAGTACCAACTACTCAGAACCCAGTAGGTAGGTACTTCTCAGTACACAATGAGTAGGTTCTACTCAATACTCAGTACTACTCACACAACTCGGAGCGGAGTATTTACGGTGAACTATTCGTAACAGTCGGTTTCTCTGCTCCGATGTAAAGGAGTACGAATCACTCTCGCCACTCCCCATGCTATAGGACGAGGCCCGTGATCCGTGACTTGTGACTCGCGAGCTACCGCCACCGCCGGGCCTCCGCAATATCCCTTTATCTGCCGACTTCCGGTCGTGTTGCTGCGACTTATCCTCCTCCTCTGCCATGATAAACCTAAACGCTTCCGCCACCCGCCTGTCTAGGTTTTTGGAGGGTTTGGGGATGTTGTTCAGCGTTTTCTGGATATGGAGTTGCTGTCGCTGGGTTACCAGTGTGGTTCTTCTCAGTTGGTTCTCGAGGTGGTTCAGACGAGACTGAAGTAGCCTTTCTTCCATGAGATTGTGGTATTTGGGACCTACAAAAATAAGGGGGCATCAATATATGAAAATCTATTATCTAAAGGAGTGAAGTCATTGATCTCATTGATGTCAGGTGTTCATTAACGGGCACACACTAGCAATTTATCAAGGGGAGCAGGCGTGCTCGACACACCAGCAATTACCTTTGAGACTGATGTCAGTTTCACGTAGCTGCACAGTGTAGTGTATAGGCGTGACTGCGTTGTACGACGCACAGAACACTGTCGGATTCATGTAGTCTCGCAATGATTCCGAGAGGACGATTGATCGTTAGAGACAGATAAATTTCAATAATTCGTGGGAATTTGAGAGTGAGTAGGTATGTTTGTTTGTAAGATGAGTGAGAAGACTTCCGATAGGCGGGAGTTTGGGTAAAAACACAGGGTGTTCTGAAGTGCAGCTGAAGTGCACAATTGTGAACTGTATGAAGCTTACAATGGCATGTAACTAATCTGTAGCAGCTACAATATTGAAAACAAATACACCACTATGATGCTGCTCAGCTAGAGAATTATGCATGACAGTTGCTAATGGGGCTGCCGTTACTGCAGCCAGCCGCCGCCGCCGCGGCAATATATTTGAAGTAATATCAGTAATCAGTTCTCCTGTCTCGTGTGAGTACTACTGTAGTGGTGTGGTACTGCACTCTGAAATGAGCGCACTGCAGTAGCACCATCATTAACTGATTGTTGTGCATATTGACTGAGATTGTGTCAGTTGTTCAAGTTCGTGCCAAGTTTCATACAGTTACACTGCACGCGTGTTCACGGACAGTTTCGTGTTGCACGGGTGTCGGGTACGTAATAAAGAGTGGTATCATTGGAAGTGTGAATGTGACGGTCACAGTAATGCAATTTATTCTTGAGAAACTGATCGGATGTTCAGTCTGAAGCGAATTCCATGGGGGGGCACTGGGGCAGGATCAACCATAGTGCACAACTGTTCAGACAAGTTGTGCCACGATTCAAATTGCATCTGGTTGTCACCACATGGGTGGTGTCTCGCGTGTCCGTGGTGTCATCACGAGTAGGACTGCTTGTTCGTATCCTCGTGAGCCACTTCTATCAAGTTTAGGACACTGAGAAGCCGCGATATGGCAGGTTTACCGCCACCACACTCTTCACTTCCATCACTAGTCGCACCTGGAATAGGAATATCCGGTAGAACTCTGGAACCTTGGTGCCACCATTTCGAGTCCTACAATATCAGAATAATCATCTCACCAGCATGTACAAAATGAGCAGGATCGTCAAAATTTTCACGGCTTGCTCGTGGAAAGTTCTCTGTTCGTTGTGATCTGACAAATTTCAGAGGTAGGCAGCTCGAGTGAGGCAATTTTGAAGTCGTGAAGATGATATTAGTCATGTTTTTCGCAATGCAGGGCCACTGCTTTAGTGCAGGCTACTAGCTCGTTGTGTTAACGCATATGAGGTTCAATGAAATTCTTGAGCCGGATAAAAAATGGATTAATAAAATCTCATAATTACTTTCCCAGCTCAATTTGTCACTCAACGCAAGGCTTGGTGAAAGATTATTACGAAGTAGTATCGAGGAACAGAAGACACACTGACACACTGCACAC